>CAKNXH010083261.1:0-13269 GCA_932178445.1 Andricus quercusramuli
TTTTCCGTTGAAGACATATTTTTTGTTTGTTAATTCAATTTTTGTAGGGAAAATTCGTCTTTTTGGTTTTAAAAAACTTTTTTTTTGTATAAATTCAATGTTTTTTGATTGAAATATAAACTATGACACTTTTTGTTGGGAATTTATATTTTCAGGTTGAAAATTCAACTATTATGTTAAAAATTTAATTATTTTGTTGAACATTCAATTATTTTGTTAAAAAGCCATCTTTTTTAGTAGAAAATACATTTTTTGTTTAAAATAAATTGATAAATTTGAAAATTTAAAATTTTTTTTATCTGAAATACTGTTCTATTCCATTTATAAAAGATTCTATGTTGAAAGTATTTCAATATTAAAATGCTGGTATTTGAATATTAATGATCAAGGAAAATGAAAAATGAGACAAGGGAAAATAAGGGAATTCTGAAAATGAGGTTCTACTTCAACAAACACGTATTATGTAAATAATTTTTAAATTATTTAAACAAATTATTTCCTTGTTATCAATAATTAGTCATTCACTCTCAAGATTCATGATTTATTATCATTTTCTAACGATTTCTGATCAATATACTGAAATGCAGAATCATTTCGTTAAAAGCCTTTTGGTAAAAAATTTTTTTTTTTTTTTGTTACTTTTTGCCACATTATTGCTACTCTTCGGTTACTTTTTTGAGAGAAGTATGGTTACTATTTTACTATTTTTTTAATATTGAGCAGTTCCGAGCCCTGTCTTCAGTCGTTCCAATTCATATTTTACGTATTAAAATTTGTTTCTATTACTTGTTACAGTATTTGCGATCCACGGCAGATATGATCGTCTAATGGGTAACGTATAACTCTTCATAATAATCTACCAAGAATTGATTAATTCAGTCCGTGAAAGAAATTTCACGAAAATTCAGACAAATTTGTTTTAATTACAATGTTAATTTCTAATTTTTTATGTAATAGCAATTACAAATTGTGAACTATTAAAATTCAGAAGTTTTAAATTATGATTGTGAATTCTCTTTTATTAAAGCACTTTCCACTTTATGGAACACATCCTCATCACGTGTATCGTGAAAAAAAGTCAAAAGCAAATTTTTAGATTCAATTTAGGCAGACATTTTTATTATTAAACACTTCATTTTAGCTTGTTTTTTTTCTTCAAAATTTAATTTCTGTATTTGCAATTAAATTTTTCACGATTATAACAAAAACTACTTTATTTAATGAAAAAGTAAACAATTGATTAAAAATATTAAACATTACATAAATATTTTGAAAAATATTCTGAAACCTGCCGTTAAATTCATGTATTTTTTTGAAAATTCATCTTTTTTATAGAACATTAATTCTCTTGGTCGAAAATTTATCCTTTTTGGTTAGAAATTCAACAATTTTGTTGAAAATTGGTATTGTTGCCAAAAGTTAATTTTTCATCAGAGTTTTTATCGGAAAATTCAACTATTCCATTCTCAGTTCAACCTTTATCATGTATATTTTATGAGATGAAAGTAAGACTCCATGGTAGGAAATTGAAAATTTTGGTTAAAAAGTCGTCTTTTTGGGTAGAAAATTAATCTTGTTTGTTGAAAATTCAACTTATTGGTTGAAAATTTAACGATTCGGTGGAAAATTAATATTTTTTGTTTAAAAGTCGTCTTTCTGAAAATAATATTATTCTTGTTTGTTGAAAGTTCAACTTTTTGGTTGGTGATTAAACTACCTTGTAAAAAATGCATATATTTTGAAAAAAGTTATGTCCTTGTGGGTATAAAATTATTCTTGTTTGTTGACAGTTCAACTTTTTGGTTGTACACATTTTAGCTTAAAAACTCCACTCTTTTGTTGGAAATTTAGCTTTCATGGTAGAAAAGTTAGCTTTTTTGGTTATGAATGAACTTTTTTGATAAAAAATCAACTGTTTTCTAAAAAATTTGTTCTTTTTCTTGAAAATTATAATATTTGATTGAACTTTAATATTTTTCGTTTGAAAATTCAACAATTTGATTGAAAAAATGTTTGGCACGTGGAGCAAAGAATAAAAAAGTGAGGTTATAATGCCAAAAATTTACAGCATTAAGTCTATAAGTACTTTTATAGCATACTAAAAAGAAGAGTAGGATCTTTTTGTACAATTGGTCATAATTCTGGATCCCAATTCTCAAACTAATTAACATTTTCACGTAAAGACGAACAATAAATGATCTTCAAAATGTCGACGCTTTCTTGAAGTTCACTGTCGGATATTTCAGAACGCTGGATAATTCTAGTGGATAATTCTAGTTTCATATGAACACCTTACCCTGGTCTAAGAACTTTGCGTAAATGATGAACGAGATGAATTGAGAATTATTTAAAGCGATTTTTCTACATCACCTTACCGGCTTATCTGTTTACTGTTCGTCACTTTTACAAAGTTGTCTTCCTTCCGTCCGTTCGTTGCCAACTAATCGAACGGATGACTAATCGATTACATTCGAGATAAGCGCGGCAAATTCAAATTTAAATGAGTATAAACTTCAAACAGTTGAAAGAAATACCTGCAATAATTAATACTAACTCGATAATTGTATATTTATTAACCAATTTACTTCGTCAGTAAACATACATTTTGAGACATTTAGTTCAAATGAATTGAAGCTTTATTACATTTTTTCTCGTTTTTTGTATTCTTTGCATATAAGAAGTAAAATGATGAGAACGTAAAAATGAAATATTTTAGTATAACTCATTCATTTAGTTTGAATTCTTTAAAATTTTAAAATACCTGGAAATAATGGATTTTTAAATTGTTTATAATTTTAAGGCTAGGAAATAATAATCGAGAGAGGAGAATACGCGCGTGCTAGTTTCTAACAATGTTCTGATTAGGTCTTTTATGTTAATATTTCAAGTATTAAGATCTATATGTTTCCCTTTTACAGCATTCAGTCACCAGCAGAATAACAAGGCATTTATAGGAATATTGAGGTCTTTCAATATGGAAACTCGCACTTTTATGTATCAGGCAGGACACGGAACGCCCAGAATATGGGATTCGGGACTTCACGTCGGGGAGTATCCGGAATTCGCTTATCCAGGTGGACTTTATTACGAAATAACGAAAAATGTTTATGAACCGATAGTACCACCTATGTTTGGAATCTTTAGCGGTAATTTCCTCGTTGCAAGATTCGAAGGATTTTATTATAAGGCAATACATAATGCACGTGGCGGCATAATTATGGTTGACATGCTTAAATCTGAACCACATCCACTACCTCATGCTGACCAAATAATAGGCCTTCGAGTCGTGCAAGCTAATACTTTAAATTATCCGAAGGAGTTGCCACCAATACAACCAACTCATACTAGTGGCTGATCATTAAGTCGTGTCAATTCAATACGAGTCTAGCCAATTTTTGAGGCTAAATCTTATTTTTATTAGCATAATTTTCTCAATGTGCGTTGTCTAGAAAAGTCAATACTAACGTACACTTTTATAAATAAAATTAGGAATATATTGTTTCTAAGCTGGAAAATAAAGGCTTGTTTCCTTTTTCAAAGGTAAATGCTTTAACGTTCAACGTCAATTGTCATCATACGATGTTATCTCATAAATGTAATAGTGGCATTTACATTTTTAACGATTCAGTTTACGAGAGGTGTTGAGAAATGATACTTAAGCAGTTAATATATTTATATCTATCTATTAATATTATCTATTATCATTATCTGTATTAAATCTATATCTATCTATTTATATTTATATCGTTTGATATATTTTCATTTTCATTTTAAGTGCTTTTTATTCGAAATTATTATTATTTGAAGCGTGGAAAGTTAAACGATGCTAGGCTCAACTTGTTAATATAAGTGTAAATTGATACAATTTAATGAAAATGTAGAGGATTATGCTAATATTTTATTGTGATAGTCTCTTAAACCTAATGTAAATAAATATAATTAATTAAATAATTAAAATATAAATAAATCTTGGTTTTTGCAATAATCAATAAGTTTCTTGGTCTACCTTCTGCAGTAGCTTGCTGTCCGTACATGGAGATACGAGACTAATTTTTGAACTTGATAATAAATATCAAGCCGAGAATCGTAAATGCACCAGTTACCGAATCACCAAGTAGAAATCATTTTTGTGGGTGATTCTGATACCAATCTATTTAGATTATTCTATTTTTCAAGTAGGAAATGAAAACAATCCAAAATATTCAAAAGCATCTATAAAATAACTGAAAATCAATATATATATTTTTTTTAAATCTTTTAATGAAAATTGTAAGCCAAAAAATTTTTTCATTGAGAAATTGATTGTTTAATGGAATGTATATTTTTCTATTATCTAGTTAAAGGAATTTACTTTAACCAATTAATTACTAATTTCATGTAATTGAATATAATCTTTTTCACTAAATTTTTTGCTGAAACCACCACCTAATCTCAAAATGTTAATAACTCTCTGTGGAATAATTACATTAGAAATATTCAAAAACCAGGGATCTGGCTGATCATGAAAGAGAGCTGAGTGAATATTTAAATGTATTTCTTGTACATATCCTTGCTCCTTCAGCATATTCAAAAATTTTCGATCATGTTTAATATTATCTTTAAGGGCATTTTTATTAAGTTTTGTTTCCCTTTCAAAACATTCTTTAATGGTAAAGGAGGGAACTTTTTAATTTAATTTCTCAATAATTTGTTTAATCTTAATATTCAAAGAATGTATTGTGAATGGCATTCCTTTATAATCAAACTCAATAGAGATTTTTCATATTTTTCAGTATTCATATACAATTTTTCTCTATTCCTTTATTATTGAAATCAAAACTAACATTTTTATTGATGTCATAATTTTTTCTAGGAAAAACACCATGAATTTCTTACTAATTAAGTAAAATTGTTTGAAAATTTTGTATAGGTCCACCTATTACATCAATACCATTGCCCCAATTTCGGTCTATTTTATTGAAATCCATTTGAATAACAAGGAACAATCAATTTCACAAATTAAAAAAAAAAATTTTTTTATAATTTTCTAACTATTCTTTAAAAAATTACAAAAATTGTTAACTCCCTGCATTTGTTTCCTTTTGAGTAAATCCAAAGTTTCTGTATCCGGTTTCTTCCTTATCACACTTGGGGAAACACTATTTTAAATTTATAACAATTATTAAAAACCACAATTTAATTTTTACACCAACAAATTTATAAATTTATTATAAACATTCTTTAAAAGACACTTTAAACATTTAAATTTCATTTTTATTTGACAAAAATCAAAACATTCAAGTGGAAATGAATTTAACCGATGTGTCATGTATAAAGTCACGCCAAATACTAAAGTTTAGTTTGAAACTCTTAGAATTTGTCAGATTTTCAGAAAAGCCATTAGTAAAAGAGAGAAAAGGAGAAGAGAGAGGAAGAGAGACAACACAGAGAAATAATTAAAAACGCATATCTGATTCTTCTTGTTCCAACCATGGAGTCCAAAGTTTTAGTTGAGTAACATGTGCTGTACTGGCATCACGACGCCCAGATTTGTCCACTCTTAGGACCGTAACTCCGTAAGTATTACCGGGGAAAACCTCATAAATCACAAGTGAACCTCGATTTTTTCGTTGAAGTTTAGTAAAATCGCCTACGGATACTGGATTCAACCTCATCACCACCACTTCTTCGATTTTGTTGTGAACATTCCGGTAACGGTTTTGATCATAGCGCTGCTTAAATTTCTCTTGTTCGGCCAGAATTCTCTGTCGAGCTGCTTCACGAAGAATAGTCGGATCCTGGTAGTCTTCATGTTTAGTTAAGTTTCTTAGAACACCCTCTTCATGACGTGGAAAGTACCCAAAAAGTAGCTCGAATGGGCTTTTATCAGTCGTTTTGTTAACTGATTCATTAAGGTCTCTGGCAATTACCTTTAGGTGGCGATCCCAATCTCGTCCATTCTCTTCTCGTAGACTTGCTTGTATCACTGGAATCAGGACACTGTTTACCCTCTCCACTTGTCCGTTGGCTTGTGCATGTCCAGGGGAATTTGAGGAATGTTTAATCCCATGCTTAGCACACCAATCAGCGAACTTATCGGCAGTAAAGCAAGTTCCGCGGTCGGTAATCACACGTTCAGGGGCTCCAAAGTACAATACAAATTCTTCTAGACACTCTATAACTCCATCAGCCGATGTGTTCTTGGTTGGTTCCAGACGGACATATTTCGTTAAGTTGTCAATCATTACCAAAATATATTTGTTTCTGCGCGAGCTTGACACAAAAGGTCCGAGATGATCCAGGTTGACGACTTCAAAGGGTCTCTCACCCGGAGGTATTGGGAGCAATTCACCGCGCTGTCGAGCTGCGACTGTTTTTGTAAGTAGACATTGTATACACGACCTTATGTGTTGACGGACGTACCGGCGCAATCCTGGAAAGTAGTAATAATGCTCCATCTTCTTTACAGTTCTTTCCAAATCAAAGTGACCTACATCGTGATAGCGAATAGTCAGACTCTTGCGGAATGAACGTGGTACGACGTATTTCAAATCCTGACCCACTCGTTTATAGAGGATACCTTCATGTAGTTCATAGTTCAGGGTTTCTCCTTTCTCGCGCTTAGTTCTTTGATCTTCGCTTATCTTCAGGATTTCACACTTCTTACATAGCTCGGCGTTAGCATATTGAAACATCACAATTTCATCTTCCTTGGATATTGCGGTGTACATCAACAACTGGTCCTTAATTGGTTCTTCTTCGGGTTTCTGAACAGCGGCTCGACTCAGTGCGTCCACATGTGCTAACTTTTCTCAGGGGCGATGGACGATATCGAACTCGTACTCATTCAGCAAATTACTATATCTAGCTAGTTGCGAGTCCTTTGTTTTTTGAGTGTTGAGGTAGACCAACGCCTGACAATCTGTGATGATTTGTAAATTTTATGTTGATCAACATCAGACGTAAACGATTTACCGCCCAGATTATGGCTCTCAGTTCCAATTTGCTTGAGTGATAATTGTTCTCAAAATCAATAGTTCGTCGATTCACTGCGTAAACCATGTGTAGCTTCGTGTCATCTCCACGTTGTAGTAGCATTCCCGCCAAGCCTTTCAAGCTCCCATCAGTATGAAGCTTCGTCCATCTTTGAGGATCGAACATTTGAACAATAGGCTTCTGTGCCATGACTCGCTTAAGGTCTTCAAAAGATTACTTTTCTTCTGTTCCCCAGCAGAATTCTACATTCGGTTTAAGTAGGTCAAACGAAGGTCCGGCTCTCTTCGCAAACTTCGGTAAATGTCGGCGAAAGAATCTGATCATTCCCAAAAATCTTCTTACTTCCGTTGCATTTTCTGGTGAGAAAAATTCCAAAATCGCTCGTAACTTTTGTTACGAGCGATCTTTCCAACCTTTCCCAGGAATCAGGATATCATCCAAGTAGCAGAGAATTAAGTTACCTTGAAGTGGTCCAAGTACCTTCTGCATGAGCTTTGAGAAATATAATGGGGCTTTAGTTAGCCCAAACGTGTTCCTTGTAAATTCAGCAGTATTTGTTGGCGTAATCATTGGCTGGCTTTCTTTCAGAGGAATTTGCATATATCCATGCGCTAAATCCAGGATAATAAATAAGGTACTTCCACTCAGTAAGGACCATCATAAAGATCATCGATATTTGGTAAGGGGAAGTTCATTCGTTCCGTTTGCGCGTTTAACTTGCGATAGTCAATAACGAATCGCGGTTCCCCATTCTTCTTTCGTACCAGCATAACAGGACTAGCGTATGGTGAATTGGTTTTGACAATCAATCCTGCCTCCTTGTATGTGCTAAAGATTTGATCAAACTCTTTACGCTCCTTGTCACTGGCTCGATGAGGATGACAATAAATAGGTTCGCTTCGAGGCTTCTCGGTAATTTTCATGGTGATTAAATCCGTGCATTCCAAGTCAAACAAATTGCGGCTGACTGTTGCCAGATAATCATTTAAAACAGATACCTTCAATGGAGCCTAAATTGAAAATGGGTTGAGAAAATTCCTTGTTTGAGCTCATTGTGGAAATAAGGTTCATTGAGTGAGGTGGTATTAGGTCATTGTTGACGATAGTCAACTCTGAACCGCGACTCATTGCAGCGGGTGTCTCACTGAATGGATTATCTTCACGTTCCTTGAAGCTGAGTTCGTTCCTCTCTTTGTATACACCACATAAGGAAACTTCGTGTAACTCCGTCCTATTAAAAGTGGAAGAGATTGAGAATCGTCTGGTACTACGGGCACGGGTACCTTTTCAGCTCTTACTCCATCCACCGACACTTGAACTTTTATAAATCCTGGAGACGTCACCCGAAAATGAGCTGGTCCGAAACTTTTCAGTTCCATTGGTTCTCGAATTATCTCGTATCCTCCAGTTAACGCCGATGTTGCCTGTATCGTGCACTCGAAACTTCTAGCATCAATGAGTGCATTCCATGGAATTCTGTCGATCTCTACCTCTTTAATATACTTCATTATTGAATTGTTCACTTGACCGTCGACCTGATGAATTCCTTGGCTGGTTGTCTTTGCCGAAGCTTTTGGACAATGCCTCTGAGTATGCCCAGTCAATTTCGGGAAAGATGTCCATATTTTTCAGAGTTAGAACACTTAGGTTCGCCAGCGTCATTACTGACTGGTGGTCGTCGATCAGGATTTAGCAGAGATGTTGATTTCCAGTCCGCATTCGAGGTCTCACCTTTTTCTTTTCGTTTCGTCTGCTCTGTTCATCCAGTGTTTACTGTTTCCGTTGTTTTGGTCCTTGTTGTGTCACCGGAATTTCGAATTCTTTCTTCCATTTGTAGACTCAATTGTTTCTGTTCTTGGATATCGTGGATTAATTCCTCCAAATCTTGATGATCTTCCGTTGCCAAAATCGATGCTAAGTCTCTTGACCAGAGTCCAATTAGCAGTTGTTCCTTAGTGTCTTCAACACCTAAACCTATTTCGTGACATAAACGTGCCTTCTCCATACAATAGGCAATTATTGATTCATTTTCATTGTTAACTTTTTCTGTCATTCTTCGGCACTTCGTCGAAAGTCCTTCCGCTCTGATAAACATTTTCTCAACTGCTGTTTGTAATCCTTTCCAATCCTGAATCTCCTTCAACCGCATTCTAAACCAGTCCAAAGCTGCTCCTCGAAGATGAGCCCGAACCGTCTCCAACATGAAACTCTCCGGCCATTTGTGTAACTCAGCCATTCGATTGACGTTATCGATCCACTTTCGTGCTCTTGTGCCCCCTTTTTCTCCATCGAAGACTTCAATAGCTTTATTCAAATCCGGCATAATGTGGAAAGAATCCTCACGTGTATTCGTCTTTCCAGAGCTCGCTTCTGGAGTAATATTTCATTAGTATCCTATGGCTAATTTTGAAGAGAATTGTTGAGTTTCAACTCAATTCAGCTAATATTGAGGATTCTAAATGAAATTTACAAAAATGTCTTTCTTCCTTGTGGGAAATACTTGTTACCTCTAAATATGATTTTGAGGTCAGTCTGCGGGTTCAGACTGATTAAAAAAAAATTCATTTCAATGGTAGAGGGAAACTAATTTACAAAAGGAAAAAAACAAAGTAAATTCAAAGTGAAAGTGGGAGGTTTATTGCTAATACTAGTTACATTGGAAGGTCGCGTCGTACTATAGCCGTGTGGGTTTTGGGATTTCTGATTTTAAGATGTAACTTTGGGGACGGGGGGGGGGGGTATCGCGCACCTTGGGTTCAAGAAAATGTTACTGGGGGCAGCGAGTATGTTGGGTGGTCCAGTTTTGGGGACAGTGAAGGAGACGATGTGTTCGTCGGGAAAAATCCCGGGAGATCCAGGGGGGGGGGGGGGGGCTCGGTTTGGCTTTTCTTCACCCGGGCAAGGGTTGGAGCAGAGAAACCAGGGAGATGTGGCTTGGGCCCAAGGCTGGAGAGATCTGAATTATTGGTCTCGCAGACCGTACTTTTATGGGCTTCGCTTCAGCGGCGGCGCACCACTCGCGACACAGGCGAGTGGGGGTTCACTAGCAAGGATCGTTTCGTCGATGTCGCTGGGAGGGGGCTTCGCGTGATTGGTTCGCTCTCGCTTAGTCAAAGTCTACAAGCGTCGGACGAACAGCGTACCGCGCTTGCGCTGTGAGTTGCCAGACAGATTTTAACATTTTTTTGGGTCTGCGCTACACGGAATTGTAATTATTCTATCAGCTGAGGTTAGAATGCCTTCTGAACGAAAGAAAGAATAATTTTGGGTGTTAACTGAGTATAATTTATAATTATAAATATACTTAGCGGACATCAATTTTTTTCAAGAAAAATTTCAAAACTTTCCAATGCGTTTTTGGACCACTCTAGTAAACACCCTGTTCATAAATAATCTTCGAAAAAACCATCTATTTTACAACTAAAAGACTATATTAAAAAAATGTTTTCCCAGAACGTAAATTTCTTTATTTTCTGGAATTAATTTCCTCTTCTAACTAGATTTTCATTTAATTCGATCGTATAAAGTTTTTAGACAGAGTTATTCAGAAAATTGTAAATGATTTTTAATAATTTTTTCTTACCTTGAATTTGGACCCGAAATTTTAGAAGTTTGTCATCGGTTTTTCTTCACTTTGTGAATATTTTTTTTCCAAAAAATGTTTCAACCACTGTCAAGAATGAATGTCTGACGTTTGAACACTGCTTTTCAAAATTTTAGACCACAATTAGCAATTCCGGTTTGCTTGAAACAATATCACTTTGAAATCTGTTGAAAATAAATTCATCATCTTAGACAAATCCACTTATGGACAGATCAATCTTTGATTGAAAGTTAATTTTTTTAACCGGTAATTTAACCAACCAATTTTTTGTTGGAAATTGATCTTTTCCAGTTGAAAATTCGTCTTTTTTAGTGGAAAATTCGTATTTTTTGGTTGGGTTGAAAATAATTTCTTCAGCTGAAAATTTAACTATTCCAGTTGCATACTCCATTATTTTACATGAAAATTATTTTTTTTTCTTGTCAAAAAATCATCCTCTTTAGATGCAAATTCAACTGTTTGATTGAAAATTCTTTTTTTATTTAAATTGGAAATTAGTTTCTTTTTTACTGAAAAATTAACTATTCCGGTAGAATAATCCATAATTTTAGGTGGGAACTTACTTCTTTAATTGGAAGATTATTTTTTAAACGGAAAATTCGTATTTTTTTGGTGAAAAATCAATCTTTTTAGTTGAAAATTCATCTTTTTGGTAGCAAATCTAAAAACTACAGTTAAAGATTCATCATTTTAATTGGAAATTTTACACTTTTTCTCCAAATTCAACAATTCTTGAAAAAAAATTTTGTTGAAAATTCGTTGTTTTTGTTTGGTTGAAAATAATTTATTGAACTGAAAATTCAACTATTCCAGTTGAATATTCCATCATTTCAGTTAAAATTTTTTTTTTATTTTTGTTAAAAAATCATTCTTTTTAAATGCAAATTGATATTGAATTCGTTCTTTTTTTATTGGAAATTACTTTTTTTTACAGAAAAATTAACTATTCGTGTTGGATATTCCATAATTTTAGTTAAAAATTCATTTCTTTGATAGAAAGTTTATTTTTTTAACTGAAAATTTAACTACTCAATTTTTGGTTGAAAATTGATCTTTTCAGTTGAAAATTCGTCTTTTTTAGTTGAAAATTCGTATTTTTTGATAGAAAATTATTCTTTTTGGCAGAAAACTAAACTATTACAGTTGAAGATTCATCATTTTAGTTAAAAATTCTTCACTTTGGTTGAAAACTTAAAAATGTTGTTGGAAATTAATTTTTTTTTTTGGTTGTCAAGTAATTTATTAACTGAAAATTCAAATATTCCATTTTTTCAATTGATCTTTTTCAGTTGAAGATTCAACTATTTGGTTGAAAATTCATCTTTTTGGTTAAAAAATCATCCTTTTCAAATAAAAATTCAACTATTTGGTTGAAAATTCATCTTGTTGGTTCAAAACTTAACTATTGCAATTAATAATTCATCATTTTAGTTGAAAATTCTTCACTTTGGTTGAAAATTCAACAATTTTGTTGAAAATTTGTTTTTCTGGGTTTTGAAAGTAATTTTTTAACTGAAAATTTAACTATTGCATTTTTGGTTGAAAATTCATACATCTTGTTAAAAATTCGTCTTTCTTGATGGAAAATTAATCTTCATAGTTGAAAAATCATCTTTTTGGTAGAAAATTTCACAATTCCAGTTTTAGATTCATAATTTTAGTTCAACATTCATCACTTTAGTTGAACAATTAATTTTTGCAAACTGAAAATTATACTATACAATTTTTTGTTTGAGAATTTATTTTTTTTTAGTTAAAATTCGTTTTCTTTTAGAAGAAAATTAAACTTCTTTGTTGAAAATTTAACTAATGCAGTTTAAGATTCATAATTTTAGTTGAAAATTCTTAAATTTAGTCGAAAACTTAAAAACGTTGTTGAAAATTAGTTTTTTTTTGGGGGGTTGTAAAGTAATTTTTTAACTGAAAATTCAGATATTCCATTTTTTTAAATTGATCTTTTTTAGTTGAAGATTCAAATATTTGGTTGGAAATTCATACATTTTGTAGAAAATTGATATTTTTTGGTTGATAATTAATCTTCTTAGGTGAAAATTCATCTTTTTGGTTGAAAATTTAATTGTTCCAGTTTTAGATTGATAACTTTAGTTGAAAATTCATCTCTTTGGTTGGAAATTAATTTTTTTTTTAACAATTTTCAACAAAATTATTAAATTTTGAACCAAAGTGAAGAATTTTCAACTAAAATGATGAATCTGAATCTGTATTAGTTGAATTTTCAACCAAATAGTTTAATCATCAACTAAAAAGATCAATTTTCAATAAAAAATGGAATAGTTCAATTTTCAGTTTAAACATTACTTTGCAACCATAAAAAACATATTTTCAACAAAAATGTTAAATTGTGAACCAAGGTGAAGAATTTTCAACTAAAATGATGAATCTTCAACTGCAATAGTTAAATTTTCAACCAAAATGATGAATTTTCAACCGAGAAATTTAGTTTTCTACGAAAAAAAAAAGAATTTCAACTAAAAACAAAAATGCATACAAGCAACTGCAGCAGTTAAATTTTTTATCAAAAAGATTAACTTTTAACCAAGAAGATTAATTTCCTCCCAAAAAAGACGAATTTTTAACTAATAAAATAAATAAATTTTCAAATAGAGAATTGAATAGTAAAATTTTCAGTTTAAAAAAATTAATTTTGCAACCAAAGAGATGAATTTTCA
>CAKNXH010083280.1:0-13822 GCA_932178445.1 Andricus quercusramuli
GCAGACCAAAATGCAAAAATTTGCGTGATTTGAATGAAAGTCAGTACCAAGGGGTTTTTTTTAGGTCACTGACGACAAGTCGGTGGTCCAAATTGAGAAATTCAGAATAACGTTCCATACAGGAAATACTTATGGAAATCGATACTTTCATGCAGAATACGGAATTATTTACTTGTTCATTTTAGTTTTCATTCAAGGCTAGGAAGACTAAAATATTTTCTCAATTTAGCAGTCTTTTTATTACTAAGATCGACCATGGAGAGATCTTTATTTATTAGAAAGTTTTCTGATTGCTTTCCTGATGTCGAACGTTATCTTAATTTGCTCAGAGTATGACATAGGAGTACTAAAAGATCAGTCAGAAACGGTCTTGTTTTTCTTTCGAATCTTGTACAACGAGCAATATCGGGGTATTCCCAATTTACGATCGAATGGAACACTTCTCTCGATAACAAAACTGTTCCTGACGAATAATGGCAAAACTCTCTTTTCCCCAGCAAAGAATGAAGGGCGCAACCGAAGAGATCCAAAAAAATATTAGCTCCAGAGCCAGAAGCTCACAGGAAAGAGTTTCTATTCCTGATCCTTCTGGATCATCGTAAGAGCAAATAAAGCTATTTATTCCTATAATACGAAGCGAAACTTTCCGCGTAAAAAAAATTATATTAATGTTGCGAAATGTTTACTAGCGATGTTTACGAGGTTATTTATCTTTTCGTAAACACTTTCAAGATAATAAATTGGATAATTATTTACCTTAGTAGCGTCCAACGGGGTAACTTCGGGCATGTGGGGTAAATTCGGACATTCATAAATTGATAGTTTAAATTACTTTAAGTGGGTGATCTTAACCAGAATCTGGAACCAGTTAAGGCTTGTTCTGGTTCCAGATTTTTTTGAACAGTTTCGAGTAGTTTATCCTAACTAACTAACTAACTAAATTTGATCAATTTGATCCTGAAATTGGATGAAAATGACATTGCAGAGGCTTTGAAACAGATTTCACATTTTTTATTCGATCTGAAAATTCCTCATCAGAAGGTCATTTTTTAAAACGGAAGATCATAAGTTTCGAAGAAAAATTGAGTTACGTAAATTTGAAAAGGTACTTTTTAAAGGAAAAAGAAATTTATGGACTCATGAATATTTATAGACCAATAGAGGAAAATTGAAATTTGTCTCCCACCCTGAAATTCAAAATTTTCTAAATCAGTCCTTGTTGGAACTAGGAAGTTTATAACCTTTCAAAAAGTGAGTCGAAACGAGGTAAAAATATAGAAAAAATTTTAAAAAGAAAAAAAAATTAATTCCTATTCCAGTTGATAATAATATTGATATATAAGTATGGTTTTTCCGGGTTAATGAAACAAACATTTTGATAGAAAATTCAAGTACTTGGTAAAAAATGAACTTTTTTAATGAAAATTCGTATTTGCAGGTTAAAAATTCAAGTTTTTGTAGAAAATTACGTGTTCTGGCTTAAAAATTATACAATTTGGTTGACACTTTATTTCTTCTTGACTGACACATCTTTCTTGATAGAAAATTGTACTTTTCTGTTGAAAATTTGTCTTTTTGGTTTGAAAATTAATTTCTTTTGGTAAACATTTAATCTTTTTGATTAAAAATGCAATTGTTTGGTTGAGATTTTAACTATTTTGTTGAAATGTATTTTTTTAAATAAAAATTTCACTATTTGGTCGATTTTTTTCTCTTTCTTGACTGAAGAATTATTCTTGGTTGAAAATTCAACTGTTTTTATGAAAATTTGTTTTTTTGTGGTTGGAAGTTTCATCGCTTTAGTTTAATATTTATCTCTTCGGATAAAGATTCAACTTTTTTTTTAAATTATAATTTTTGAAATTCACTTTTTTATCTAAAAATGATTAAAAAATTAATTTTTGTCTGATTTTTTTTTTTTAGTTTGAAATTCAATTATTTAATTGAAAATTTATCTTTTCTTTCAATTGCAAATTAATTTAATTCGTTGAAAATTCGCTTTTCTGGTCGAAAATGCTTGTTTTTTAAAGTGAAATTTGAGTCTTAATTTGACTGATATACCGAACCAGTATACCAAAACCTAAGATCTTTTTACTTATTTTCGTAAAAAATTAATTTATTTTGTTAAAAATTTGATCCCTGTGATTAAGAATCCAAATATTTTTCATTCAAAATTTATCTTTTTTTTATTAACAATTTTAATATTCAGTTGTAAATTTCATTGTTGAGTTTAAAATTTTTAAATATTGTTAGAAAGTCATTCGTTTTGGCTGAAAATTCAACTTCTTCGTTGAAAAATCAACTTTTTGATTAGAAAAATCAACGATTTAGTTGAAAATTAGCTTGTTTGTTGGAAATTAATTTTTGCAAATTGACAATGTGGTTGAAAATTCTTGTCATTTGTTGGAAGTCAGTATTTTTTGGTAGAAAATTAATCTTTTTGGTTAAAAATTTTATTACTCTGACTGAATCTTTTTTTTGTTTGTTGAAAATTCGCTTTTTTAGTTGAAAATTAATTTTTTCAAAACATAATTTATCTATTTCATTGTTGGTCAAAAATTTATCTTTTTTTATTGAAAGTTCAACTATTGGGTTGAAAATGACGTATTTTTTTAAACATTTTTTTTTTTGTAGAAAAGTATTTTTCTGGGTTAAAAATGGACCTTTTTCGTTGAAAAATCAACTATTTGTTGAAAAATTCATTTTTTTAGTTGAAATGCAACTATTATTTTTCTAGTAAAAATTTTTATTGCATAAGATTATTATTTTTTTTTTGAAAATCTGGCATTTTTTAGAATTATAAGAAAGGAATAAAACTATATTGCGAAAAAAATACAGTCATTCGTTTTGGTTAAAAATCAACCTTTTGAATAGAAAAATCAACGATTTTGTTGAAAATTAGCTTGTTTGTTGGAAAGTCATTTTTGCAAATTGACAATTCAACTGTTTTGTGGAAAATTAATCTTCTTGGTTGAAAATTCAACTATTCAGTTGAAAATTGTTGAGAATTCGATAATTAGAAAGCTTTTTTTACGTTAAAAATGAATTTTTTATTATTCTTTAATCATTTCATTTTTGGTTAAAAATTTATATTTTTTAGATGAGAATTCAACTTTCTGGTTGAAAATTTATATATTTTGTTAAAAAATTCATCTTTTTGGTTGCACATTCAACTATTTTTTTTTAAATTCGTTTTTTTTTTTGGTTGACAAATAATTGATTTCACTGGAAATTTAACTATTTAATTTTTGTTTGAAAATTCATTGTATTGTAAAACATTTTCTGTTAATCTTAGAAATTATTTTAGTTCAATTTTTGAAGCAGCCAGAAATCACATCTGCCACAGATCAAGACTCTACGGTAGCTGCCGAACTTGTGTAAGGCCGCGCTCCACCAGAAATTGCTGAATAAGCTGCGATGGACGGGCATGATGGGCCAAAATGACTCTTTAATTTGAGTATCACTCACAGCCTCATCACCATAAACTTTCCGAATCAGAACGATGGTCTCCGAACATGAGTGGCCCAGTCTTTAGCAAAATTTGATGCAAATAATTTGTTCAGTGCGTTTCGTCATCCCGAAAAGCGGCGCGTACACTAGTCGGATACTTTTCGGACATACCTCATACTAATTATTGGTTATCTAGATATTTTCTGCGATCTGTTCTTTCTCCGTGTTTGTTTTGAGGGGGCAAAGGGTAGAAGAAAAGGGATGGAGGAATCGGGGCAAAGGTGGTACCTCCCTAGGAACGCCAGCTCAGCTCAGACAGACCCCCCTCGGGCAATGGCATGCTTTGTTTAACTAGCCTTTTAATTAGTAACGCTTAAAAATTTAGCGCACGATATACACATCCGGCTTCCTCAAAATTGTGTGTAGCCAGAGTGAGAGACCTCTGGCTCCTTTTGTGCAAGCCTATTGTGTGCGTGCAGCCTGATATTTACCGCCTAGACTCATGTACAACCCCATAGGGTGATTCACTCCTGCCTTCGCTTCGGCCGAAGGGTAGAAAACGAAAAGAGGATGCGGCGAACCAGGAGACTTGTGAGCCGAGGATCCCTTTTTTTGCTCGGAGTTCCCTTTTTCGCTAAACTCTCATCGCTTACGATACCAGATACTAGAAGAAGCAGATTCCTCGCATGAACGTGTAAACGACATCAAGAAATTTGAATTAAAAAGTGGATTGCAGGAGTTTAACCATTTCTAAAGTCACTGGTTCAGTTAGATGTAGATTAGGCTGATTCTTAACTTTGTGGTCGTGCGGTCAATGAGACCGCACGACCACACTTAATCGTTAAATACAAGGTTAACATTTTATTTCAGAATTGTTTTGCTCTCGCACATGGATTTCTTTCCAGTAGCAAAAAAAATGATTTTCAAAAACAAACTTTTATTAAAATGCAGTGGAAAGAAACGAAATCATTCAGCTTGATTATAACATTGAAAAAATTTCTACAGCCCTCTCTAAAAAGTTTCTATCAATCGAATTTAACTGAGCCGCAAAAAATACCTGAAAAAAATTTTGTCCGATTAATAATTTCATCTCGTTAAAGGATTCTCTTCGTCAGAATGTCTATCAAACAAAATTTAAAAAAAGTAAATATTCTCTAAAAATTCCCGGTTTTATTATAGCAGTCCATTACAGAGGTGCAAAATAATGAGGGAAATAAAAATAAAAATTACATTGCCAGTGCATTCAGAAAAAAAAGTTTCTTCGATTCAAAGAAAATTTCTTTGAATCAAAACAATTTGTTCACTGCTGAACGGCCAAAGAAAAGATTGTTTTGATTTAAAGAAATTTCTTGTATACATGTTTTTGTTTGGATCAAAGAAATAGCTTATTGTTCGGGGGCAAACATTTTTTGTAATGAAAGAATATTTTGCTACATTCAATCAAAAATTTATTTAAATTAAAAAAAAACTATTACGAATACAATTTTTATTGTTAAAATAAATAATTTATTTTTGTTAAAGGCAAGGATAGTTTCTACGATAGTTTCAGGCATCTCAAGATTTTTCCAGGTATAATTTTTCATAGTATGGAGCAATTCAAGTATTTTGCATTTTTTTAAATAATCGACTATTAAATTCAGTTTAAAACGCTTTCAACGAAAAAGAAGAATTTTCTACAAAAGAGGACCAATTTTTAACAAAATGAATGTATTTTCAATGAAATAATTGAATGTTCAACTGAAAAAAAGATCAGTTTTCAACAAAAAATAAAAAAGTAAAATTTTTATTAAAAAAAAATTAAGTTTCAAAAAAAAAAATAATAATTCTCAACAAAATAGTTGTATTTTCAACAAAACTGATAAATTTTTATCTAAAATGATGAGACTTCAACTGGAATAGTTCAATTTGTAACAAAACGGCTAGTTTTCAACTAAAAAAATTAATTTTGTATAAAAAAGGACGAAGTTTCAATAAAAAGGAGGAATTTTTAACTAAAAAAAAAATTCGATCAAAAATTAAACAGCTACATTTTCAGATTAAAAAATTTATTTTCATCGAAAAAGATACATTCTCAACTAAAATTATGGATTATTCGGCTGGATTATTTAAATTTTTCATTTAAAAATAAATTTCCATAAAAAAAAACATTCTTCAACACAAATAGTTGAATTCCTAGTTTAAAAAATTAATTTTTAACCAAATGAACGAATTTTTAACAAAATAGTTACATTTTCTACCAAAGAGATGAATTTTCAATTTAAATTATGAATCTTTAAAAAACAAAAAAATGTATTTCCCAAGTGTTGAATTTTCAACTGAAAATCTCAATTTACAACTGAGAAGATTAATTGTCTACACAAAAAGACGAATTTTCAACAAAATACATAAATTTTTAACTAGAAAGATAAACTTTCAACTAAAAATTGAACAGTGATATTTACAGTAAAAAAACAAATAATTTTCAACAAAAGAGAGAAATTGCCAATAAAAGTGCTGAATCATCAACCAAAAAAGATGAATTCTCCTGAATGTAAAATGTAATATTTTATATTTCAACCAAAAATTATGTTAATTTTAAAGCAAAAACAGTTTAATTGAACTAAAAAAGAGGAACTTTTGATGAAGAAAGATTTTTCAATAAAGAGAACAAACAAAATATTACGAAACTGCTAAATTTGTAAAAAGATGAATTTTCAATCAGTTCATTGAATTTTCAGTAAAAAAATTAATTTCCGAAAAAACGAATTTTCAACAAAACAGTTAAATCCAGTATAATAAAGCTAAATTTACAAATAAATAAACACGTTTATTTAATTTTGTGTTATGATTAGAAAAAATGACATACTCTTTCGAAAAAATTTCCTGGCTTGAAACAAAATTCTCAAATTCTTACCAGCACTTTATTTGAAGCGGAAAAATATTTCTTTTAAAGAAAGAAATAGTATCAAAGAAAGAACTTCTTTGCAGGAAGGGAAAATGAGAGAAAATGTTGAAAGGGGAAGTTAGGAAGTAAAAGAAAATTAAAGGAGAGGAAGTAGGGGAAGTGAGGGCAAATTAGGGGTGTGATAGTAGGGGAAATGAGGGTCCGGTAAGCAGGAAAAGTGGGGGTGAAGAAGTAGGAAAAGTAAGGGGTGGGGAAATCGGGAAAATAAAGGGAGGAAATGGTAGGGGGAGTAGGGATAATATAGTATATAATATATAATATATATAAAATATAGGAAAAAGGGAACGGGAAGAAGTGCAAGTGAGGAAAAATGAGGATGGGCAGTATGGGAAGTAACGGGATATGATGAGAAACGAGGGGAGTGAGAGTGAGGGCAAATAAAGTTAGTGAAGGAAGCAAAATCAGGGAAGGGAAATTAGCGGATGTCAAGTGAAATCAGAGTAGGAGATGTAGAAGAAGTAGGAGAAATGATGGGAGAGCAAGTATAGGAAGTGATGGAATGTGAGAGAGTAGGGGAAGTGAGATGCGGAGGATGTAAGTTAAGAATTTAAGGAAGGGAAGTTAAGCAAATGTTAGAGTGTGGGGAGGGGAAGTGGAGGAATTTAGGTAGAGTAGGGGATGGTAAGTATCGGAGCGGAGTGTGGGAGAAGGGAAAGAGATGGGAAATGATAGGAGGGGAACTAGGGGAAGTAAGGGGGAATGAGGAGAGGGAGAATTAGATGAGAAAGAAGTTGGGGAAGGGATAAGAAGCGAAGGTTGAAATGTAGGGATGGGAAGGTCGGAAGAGGAGAGTAAGAGGAATGCAGGGGGAGTAGGGGAGGGAAAGTATTAGAGTCGGACGTTTGAACGACTTAATTTACCTCTCAATAGGTTACGAAACACTTTTTTTACTGATTTTTTTTTCTTTCTCAGAAATAGGTGCCTTTAATTACACCACGGAACAATTCATGTCCGGAGAGTCCGAGATCACGTTATTTACGCGGAAGTGAATTTTAAAACTGCACAAAGAGTGTAGGATTAATGTGTTTTATGGGAGAATAGCGGGCATAGTCCAAGCTTCACTATGGAAGGAAATTCGAAAATACAATAACAAGTGGAGTGTGAAGAGAAGAAGTGATGGGAAATGAGGGGAGGTTAACTGGGAGAAGTGAAGGTTGGAGAAGTAGGAGACGCGGGGAAAATTGGAGGCCAAGGAAGTAGGAGAAGTGAGGGAAATGAAAGTAGGGAAAGTGAGGGGGTACTTTAGGAAGAGAGGGAGGTACTTTAGGAAGAGAAGAATGTACTTTAGGAAGAGAGGGAGGTACTTTAGGAAGAGAGGGATGTACATTAGGAAGGGAGGGTGGTACTTTAGGAAGGGAGGGAGGTACTTTAGGAAGTGAGGGAGGTACTATAGGAAGTGAGGGAAAATAAGGGGGTAGCGAAAGTGATGGGGAATAAAAGTAGGAGAAGTGAGGAGGTGAAGAATTAGATGAAGAAGAAGTTGAGGAAGAGAGAAGAAGCGAAGGTTGGAGTGTAGGGAGCGGAAGGTGAGAAGAGGAGAGTAAGAGGAATGTAGGGTGAGTAGGGGGAGTAGGGGAGGGAAAGTATTAGAGCTGGATGTTTGAACGACTTAATTCACCTCTCAATAGGCTACGAAACACTTTTTTTTGATGATTTTTTTTTCTTTTCCAGAAATAGGTGCTTTCAATTACATCTCGGAACAATTCATGTCCGGAGAGTCCGAGATCACGTTATTTACGCGAAAGTGAATTGTAAAACTGCACAAAGAGTGTTGGATTAATGTGTCTCATTGGAGAATAGCGGGCATGGTCCAAGCTTTATTATGGAAGGGAATTCGAAAATACAATAACAAGTGGAGTGTGGAGGAAAAAATATAATAACGAGGGAACTTGTAAGCGCGCTTATCCGGGAGATCGTGTAAGGAGTGCAGCGAGAACAACGCTTCCCGGATTTACCATCAGTTTGGCTCTTGTTTTTTCCTCTCCATTTTTGTATTTTCGTTTTGAGGAGGTATTAATTCACAAAGCAGATTTCCACAGAGTTTAGCAACGAGTATACTATATATTTTTTTTTTGCTTTTATCAGAGATTTATACGGAGATGATATTTCTTCATGAGACGATTGTGTAACATTGATTCATCAAAAATGTATGTGACAAGCTTGCCTTTAAATCGATACAATTTTTTTTGAGTTCCGGGCGTCATTTGAATGAAATTTTATCACTTTTGAAAACGAAAAAGGAAAAGGAAGATTTTTTTTGTCTCACTAATGATTTAGTGATTGGGAAGGAGACCCTGTATTCACTTTTCAGTCCCTAGGGAGTAGAAAGTCTTTTTACTCCCTAGGGACGGAAAAGTGACGTCAGAGGTGAATAAAGATCATTTTCAATCAAGAAGAATGAATTTTCCACCGAATAGTTAAATTTTCAAGCCAAAAA
Organism: Andricus quercusramuli; assembly: GCA_932178445.1. Lineage (NCBI taxonomy): Eukaryota > Metazoa > Arthropoda > Insecta > Hymenoptera > Cynipidae > Andricus > Andricus quercusramuli. Next base: position 8,832 of record CAKNXH010083280.1, read on the forward strand.
GACGGATTTTTTAAAAGAATGTTGAATTTTTAACGCAAAAGGTTACATTTTCAAAAAAAAATGTCTGGTTTAAAAAAAAAGAAGATTAATTTTCTCATGAACCGAAAAATTTAATACAAATTGTATGAATTTTTAAACAGAGAGTTTAATTTTTAACCAAAAATTGAATAGTTAAATTTTCAGTAATAAAAATTAATGTTCAACCAAAAATAACTAATTTTTAACCAAATATTTAAGTCTCCAACCAGAGAGATGAATGTTCCATGAAGATTACTTTACCACCAAGAAAGATTAATTTCTAATAAAATACAAAAATACTAATTTTTGGTTTAAAAATATTAATTTGCAAGCAAAAAAGATGTTTAGCTAAATAGTTCAATTTTCAATTTAAATAAGTAATTTGCACCAAATAGTTCAATTTTCAGCCAAAGAGAAAAAATTTTCAAATAAAATGATGAATCTTTAAAAAAAAAATAATTTTTAACAAAGTAATTGAATTTTTAACCGAATAGTTGAATTTTCAATCGAAAAGAAGAATCTTTAACAAAAAAAAATAATTTTTTAACAAAGTAATTGAATTTTTGATCGAATAATTGAATTTTAAACTGAAAAGATGAATTTTTGACCGAGAAGATTAATGTTTGACTGAACAAGACGAATTTCCAACCAAATAATTGAATCCTCAAATACGAAAGATGAATTTTCATCAAAAAATGGAAGAATTAAATTTTCAGTAGAAAAATTAATTTTCAATAAAATAAAACGAATTCTCGACAAAATATTTAAATGTTCAAATGAAAATTTTTTTTAAATGTTTGAATTTTGAATCAGAAGGATGAATTTTTAACCAAGAATTTTAATTTTCAACCAAGAACGAGGAATCTTCAACAAAATAGTTGAATCATCAACCAAAATAGACTGATTTTCAACCGCACTGTTGCATTTTTAAGTTAAATTTTCACCAAAATAGATGAATTTTTAACCAAATTTGAATTTTCGCAAAAAAGATGAATTTTAAACCAAGAAGATCAATTTTCTACCAAAAAGATGAATTTTTTACAAAGAAGTTGAATTTAAAACTGGAAAAAATGAATTGTCAAACAAAAAAAATTCGTTTCATGAAAAATAACTTTTTACAAAAAAATAAATACAAAAGTTTAGAACAAAATAATTAAAGTTGTAACCAAATACATTAGATTTTTTAAATAAAATAAATTAAATCTGAACCAAAAATATAGTAGGATTTTCAACCAAAAATAGTTGGATTTTCTTATTGGATTCTATTCAATTCACATTCAAGCAAAGACAAAAAAAAAGAGAACAAGGGGAAAAAGAGGAATTTTTAAAAAAAGAGCAAAAGTAGGGGAAAGGGGAAAGGGAAAAGACTATAAAGTCTCTATTTATTTTTCCGTATTCGATTAAATTAATTTTTACGTATATTCAAAACTTTAAGGACACCTTAAACCAATTTTTTATTTCATAGCAAACTTCATTCTTGCTTCGTACAACATTTTCAATTTATCATTTTGGCAGTTATTTTCACTTTAAATTTCTTATATATATTCTCTACGATGCCTGTGATTGGCCAGAACGCCCCATGGTGGGGACTGGTCGTATTTGATTGACCAATCAAGTCTTTTTTTTTTAACCCGGGAGGTCGGAGAGCCAAATCAGATTGGTATTATATCCATTGTCCCTATGGATGTTATTAGGGTTTTTTAAGATTTCGATTGCTTCTCTAGGTTTTTTTGGAAAAATATTGTACGTTTTTGCGATGACGGTTGTTTTGTCAAATAAAATTCTAAGTCCTGTTTCGATATGATGCTCAGCTAGTGCTGATTGCGTGAAATGTTTTAGTCTGGCTTTACTCTCATGCTCCTTTACACGTTGGCTCACCGCGCTCCCGGTCATTATTCTCTCTCTTCTTTAGTAGGATGTGTTAACTTGTTTTTTGAGAGTATTTTCTCATTGCTTTACCAATTTGTTTGTGTGATCGCTTCGTATTAGGATTTGTAAAATTTCAAATTTATTACAATAATAATCCTTTTTTGAGCTCTCAGACATAGCTCTTGAGAACTAATAAAAAAATCCGCGACGTTCCGTGGAGCGTTGGATTCATTCAATCTCAGTGCAAACCGTTCCAGCGGATCTCGCTGCAATATTGGATTTATTCAGGCTTACTGTAAAAGTTACGCCCTAAATAAAAAGGGTTGTCACTTCGCACCCCCTTTCAGCTTTCTTCTCACCCTCTTTGAAATGCTTCGTCGCACCCATCGCCGCTTTTCGTGCCAAGTTTGACAGTCGGGCAAAAATACCGGGGACATTATTAAATATAATTATCCGACAGGTGGGTTCGGGGCAAAAGTAAAAAGTTCAGGCTGCATGCAGGTCTCGGTTTGGGGTTGATGTCAAGTTGAGAGCTAAAAACTCAATATTAAACTTTGATACGATTAAGACGAAAGGAATTAATCTTCATCCCCGTTGAACGCCGTCTGGTAGAAAGTAGAAGCCACCGAGGAACGTGGTGAAGAAATTTAAAAAAGGGGTGAGCGATCGCAAAAGTAAAAGAAAAAGAGAAGCAGAGAGAAAGGGTTCAAGATTGAGGTTCGGTGGATAAAGGTCGCCCCGGCACCCTCAAACAACGCTGACGTTAATTAGAAGGACATGACGCGAGAATGGCGATTCATTGGAGACAACTCGAATTCCTATAGAGGTTCGAGAAATTTATAAATTCAAGAGAGAAGTCGCAATCGACGAAATTAACAATCTGTCAAGCCCCTGGATGTTTGTCCCTTTGAATTTGAAATCAATTTTAATTATTTGGGCGTTAGCATTTTTCATAAATGGGAAAGAGATCATTTCCTACACTGCGAATTGGAATCATAATTTGGGATAATTACTGTAAATTTTTTTTAATCATCAAATTTGACGCTAGTTATTAATAATAAGAGTAATAATTATTATTAAGTAAAAAAATACAAATTTTGGTAAAAATTTATTTAATAATAATAAGCTATCAACTTACGCTTCGCGTATGATTATTTATCCAGTACACACTAATATTGATCATTTCGAAATAATTACGTGTTATTGAATCCAAATTATATTTAATTTTATCATTTTTTCAAATTTATGATTTAAATAAAGCAAATAAAAGAAATTTTTTTAAATCAGCATTAAGGGATCTCATAAGAACTTAGTACGCTTTAATTAAAAAAAAATTGAAACCGATTGATCCGAAAACACGAATTTTCAACAAGAGATGAGTTTTTAAACAAAAAAGAATTTATAGTCAATAAAGAAAAAAATTGAATTCTAAATGTCGAATTTTAAAGCAAGAAGATTAATTTTCTACAAAAAGGTCGAATGTTTAACAAATTACATAAATTTTTAACCAAATAGTTGAATTTTCAAAATAAAAAAGATCAACTTTGAACCAAAAATGGAATCGCTACATTTTTAATTTCAAGAAACTAATTTTCAAATGAAAAAAACAATTTTCTACAAAATAATTGAAATTTTGAGCCAAAAAAAAACTTTCTACAATACAGTTTAATTTTCAATTCAAAAATATAAGCTTTCAATACAAAGAATAATTTTCAATCAAAAATTGCAATTTTCAGTTTGAAAAAATGAATTTTTAACAAATTAGTTTGATTTTCAACCAAAAAGCCAGATTTACAACAAAATAAATATATTTTCACCCAAAATAGTTAAATTTTTAACCAATTTCCTGCCAAAAAATATAAATTTTGAGTAAAAAAAATTAATTTTCAATTGATAAAACTGAATTTTGGCCCAAATTGTTGAATGCTAAAGCCTGAAAGAAGAATTTTTTACAATGCAGTTGAATTTTCAAAATAAAAATGATCAATTTTGAACCAAAAATGGAATTGCTACATTCTAATTTGAAAAAACTAATTCTCAAATGAAAACCCCAATTTTCTACGAAATTATTGAATTTTTAAGTAAAAAAAAAATAACTTTTTACAATATATTTGAATTTTTAATTCAAAAATAGAACCTTTCAATACAAAAAATAATTTTCAATCGAAGATTGCAATTTTCTGGTTGAGAAAATGAATTTTTATCAAAGTAGTTTGATTTTCAACCCAAATGATAGCTTTTCAATAAAATAAATATATTTTGAACCCAATAGTTAAATTTTTAATTAATTTTCCGCCAAGAAATATTACTTTTGCACGAATTTCGAACATGCAACAAAATAGTTGAATTTTTGACTGAAAAATATCAATTTTCAAACACAAATGGAATAGTTCAATTGTGAATAAAAAAAAAATTAATTTTCAATTGAAAAAACTGAATTTTGGCCCAAATTGTTGAATGTTGAAGCCTGAAAAAAGAATTTTTTACAATGCAGTTGATTTTTCAACACAAAAATATAAGTTTTCAATTGAAAAGTTAATTTTCAACCAAAAATTAAAATTTTTAGTTAAAAACCCTAGTTTTTAACAAACAAAAAAACTTTAACTGAAATGATTAATTTTTAACTGAAAAATGACACATTTTTTTACAAATTACATACATTTTTAAAAGAATATTTGAATTTTCAAAATAAAAATGATCAATTTTGAACCAAAAATGGAATTGCTACATTTTCATTTGAAAAAACTAATTCTCAAATGAAAACCCCAATTTTCTCCCAAATTATTGAATTTTTAGGCAAAAGAAAATAACTTTTTACAATATATTTGAATTTTTAACTCAAAAATATAAGCTTCCAATAGAAAAAATAATTTTCAATCAAAAATTGCCATTTTCAGTTTGAAAAAATGAATTTTTAACAAAGTAGTTTCATTTTTAACCCAAAAGATAGCTTTTCAACAGAATAAATATATTTTCAAAAAATTTGTGTGAAAAAAAATTTGCCTTATTTAACATTTTTCCAAAATATACAAAAACATGTTTTTTGGATTGATTCGAACCTGGAAGCGAGTCAGCTTGAACCAAAGAAACATGTTGAACAAAAT
>CAKNXH010083281.1:0-13823 GCA_932178445.1 Andricus quercusramuli
GCAGACCAAAATGCAAAAATTTGCGTGATTTGAATGAAAGTCAGTACCAAGGGGTTTTTTTTAGGTCACTGACGACAAGTCGGTGGTCCAAATTGAGAAATTCAGAATAACGTTCCATACAGGAAATACTTATGGAAATCGATACTTTCATGCAGAATACGGAATTATTTACTTGTTCATTTTAGTTTTCATTCAAGGCTAGGAAGACTAAAATATTTTCTCAATTTAGCAGTCTTTTTATTACTAAGATCGACCATGGAGAGATCTTTATTTATTAGAAAGTTTTCTGATTGCTTTCCTGATGTCGAACGTTATCTTAATTTGCTCAGAGTATGACATAGGAGTACTAAAAGATCAGTCAGAAACGGTCTTGTTTTTCTTTCGAATCTTGTACAACGAGCAATATCGGGGTATTCCCAATTTACGATCGAATGGAACACTTCTCTCGATAACAAAACTGTTCCTGACGAATAATGGCAAAACTCTCTTTTCCCCAGCAAAGAATGAAGGGCGCAACCGAAGAGATCCAAAAAAATATTAGCTCCAGAGCCAGAAGCTCACAGGAAAGAGTTTCTATTCCTGATCCTTCTGGATCATCGTAAGAGCAAATAAAGCTATTTATTCCTATAATACGAAGCGAAACTTTCCGCGTAAAAAAAATTATATTAATGTTGCGAAATGTTTACTAGCGATGTTTACGAGGTTATTTATCTTTTCGTAAACACTTTCAAGATAATAAATTGGATAATTATTTACCTTAGTAGCGTCCAACGGGGTAACTTCGGGCATGTGGGGTAAATTCGGACATTCATAAATTGATAGTTTAAATTACTTTAAGTGGGTGATCTTAACCAGAATCTGGAACCAGTTAAGGCTTGTTCTGGTTCCAGATTTTTTTGAACAGTTTTGAGTAGTTTATCCTAACTAACTAACTAACCAAATTTGATCAATTTGATCCTGAAAATGGATGAAAATGACATTGCAGAGGCTTTTAAACAGATTTCACATTTTTTATTCGATCTGAAAATTCCTCATCAGAAGGTCATTTTTTAAAACGGAAGATCATAAGTTTCGAAGAAAAATTGAGTTACGTAAATTTGAAAAGGTACTTTTTAAAGGAAAAAGAAATTTATGGACTCATGAATATTTATAGACCAATAGAGGAAAATTGAAATTTGTCTCCCACCCTGAAATTCAAAATTTTCTAAATCAGTCCTTGTTGGAACTAGGAAGTTTATAACCTTTCAAAAAGTGAGTCGAAACGAGGTAAAAATATAGAAAAAATTTTAAAAAGAAAAAAAAATTAATTCCTATTCCAGTTGATAATAATATTGATATATAAGTATGGTTTTTCCGGGTTAATGAAACAAACATTTTGATAGAAAATTCAAGTACTTGGTAAAAAATGAACTTTTTTAATGAAAATTCGTATTTGCAGGTTAAAAATTCAAGTTTTTGTAGAAAATTACGTGTTCTGGCTTAAAAATTATACAATTTGGTTGACACTTTATTTCTTCTTGACTGACACATCTTTCTTGATAGAAAATTGTACTTTTCTGTTGAAAATTTGTCTTTTTGGTTTGAAAATTAATTTCTTTTGGTAAACATTTAATCTTTTTGATTAAAAATGCAATTGTTTGGTTGAGATTTTAACTATTTTGTTGAAATGTATTTTTTTAAATAAAAATTTCACTATTTGGTCGATTTTTTTCTCTTTCTTGACTGAAGAATTATTCTTGGTTGAAAATTCAACTGTTTTTATGAAAATTTGTTTTTTTGTGGTTGGAAGTTTCATCGCTTTAGTTTAATATTTATCTCTTCGGATAAAGATTCAACTTTTTTTTTAAATTATAATTTTTGAAATTCACTTTTTTATCTAAAAATGATTAAAAAATTAATTTTTGTCTGATTTTTTTTTTTTAGTTTGAAATTCAATTATTTAATTGAAAATTTATCTTTTCTTTCAATTGCAAATTAATTTAATTCGTTGAAAATTCGCTTTTCTGGTCGAAAATGCTTGTTTTTTAAAGTGAAATTTGAGTCTTAATTTGACTGATATACCGAACCAGTATACCAAAACCTAAGATCTTTTTACTTATTTTCGTAAAAAATTAATTTATTTTGTTAAAAATTTGATCCCTGTGATTAAGAATCCAAATATTTTTCATTCAAAATTTATCTTTTTTTTATTAACAATTTTAATATTCAGTTGTAAATTTCATTGTTGAGTTTAAAATTTTTAAATATTGTTAGAAAGTCATTCGTTTTGGCTGAAAATTCAACTTCTTCGTTGAAAAATCAACTTTTTGATTAGAAAAATCAACGATTTAGTTGAAAATTAGCTTGTTTGTTGGAAATTAATTTTTGCAAATTGACAATGTGGTTGAAAATTCTTGTCATTTGTTGGAAGTCAGTATTTTTTGGTAGAAAATTAATCTTTTTGGTTAAAAATTTTATTACTCTGACTGAATCTTTTTTTTGTTTGTTGAAAATTCGCTTTTTTAGTTGAAAATTAATTTTTTCAAAACATAATTTATCTATTTCATTGTTGGTCAAAAATTTATCTTTTTTTATTGAAAGTTCAACTATTGGGTTGAAAATGACGTATTTTTTTAAACATTTTTTTTTTTGTAGAAAAGTATTTTTCTGGGTTAAAAATGGACCTTTTTCGTTGAAAAATCAACTATTTGTTGAAAAATTCATTTTTTTAGTTGAAATGCAACTATTATTTTTCTAGTAAAAATTTTTATTGCATAAGATTATTATTTTTTTTTTGAAAATCTGGCATTTTTTAGAATTATAAGAAAGGAATAAAACTATATTGCGAAAAAAATACAGTCATTCGTTTTGGTTAAAAATCAACCTTTTGAATAGAAAAATCAACGATTTTGTTGAAAATTAGCTTGTTTGTTGGAAAGTCATTTTTGCAAATTGACAATTCAACTGTTTTGTGGAAAATTAATCTTCTTGGTTGAAAATTCAACTATTCAGTTGAAAATTGTTGAGAATTCGATAATTAGAAAGCTTTTTTTACGTTAAAAATGAATTTTTTATTATTCTTTAATCATTTCATTTTTGGTTAAAAATTTATATTTTTTAGATGAGAATTCAACTTTCTGGTTGAAAATTTATATATTTTGTTAAAAAATTCATCTTTTTGGTTGCACATTCAACTATTTTTTTTTAAATTCGTTTTTTTTTTTGGTTGACAAATAATTGATTTCACTGGAAATTTAACTATTTAATTTTTGTTTGAAAATTCATTGTATTGTAAAACATTTTCTGTTAATCTTAGAAATTATTTTAGTTCAATTTTTGAAGCAGCCAGAAATCACATCTGCCACAGATCAAGACTCTACGGTAGCTGCCGAACTTGTGTAAGGCCGCGCTCCACCAGAAATTGCTGAATAAGCTGCGATGGACGGGCATGATGGGCCAAAATGACTCTTTAATTTGAGTATCACTCACAGCCTCATCACCATAAACTTTCCGAATCAGAACGATGGTCTCCGAACATGAGTGGCCCAGTCTTTAGCAAAATTTGATGCAAATAATTTGTTCAGTGCGTTTCGTCATCCCGAAAAGCGGCGCGTACACTAGTCGGATACTTTTCGGACATACCTCATACTAATTATTGGTTATCTAGATATTTTCTGCGATCTGTTCTTTCTCCGTGTTTGTTTTGAGGGGGCAAAGGGTAGAAGAAAAGGGATGGAGGAATCGGGGCAAAGGTGGTACCTCCCTAGGAACGCCAGCTCAGCTCAGACAGACCCCCCTCGGGCAATGGCATGCTTTGTTTAACTAGCCTTTTAATTAGTAACGCTTAAAAATTTAGCGCACGATATACACATCCGGCTTCCTCAAAATTGTGTGTAGCCAGAGTGAGAGACCTCTGGCTCCTTTTGTGCAAGCCTATTGTGTGCGTGCAGCCTGATATTTACCGCCTAGACTCATGTACAACCCCATAGGGTGATTCACTCCTGCCTTCGCTTCGGCCGAAGGGTAGAAAACGAAAAGAGGATGCGGCGAACCAGGAGACTTGTGAGCCGAGGATCCCTTTTTTTGCTCGGAGTTCCCTTTTTCGCTAAACTCTCATCGCTTACGATACCAGATACTAGAAGAAGCAGATTCCTCGCATGAACGTGTAAACGACATCAAGAAATTTGAATTAAAAAGTGGATTGCAGGAGTTTAACCATTTCTAAAGTCACTGGTTCAGTTAGATGTAGATTAGGCTGATTCTTAACTTTGTGGTCGTGCGGTCAATGAGACCGCACGACCACACTTAATCGTTAAATACAAGGTTAACATTTTATTTCAGAATTGTTTTGCTCTCGCACATGGATTTCTTTCCAGTAGCAAAAAAAATGATTTTCAAAAACAAACTTTTATTAAAATGCAGTGGAAAGAAACGAAATCATTCAGCTTGATTATAACATTGAAAAAATTTCTACAGCCCTCTCTAAAAAGTTTCTATCAATCGAATTTAACTGAGCCGCAAAAAATACCTGAAAAAAATTTTGTCCGATTAATAATTTCATCTCGTTAAAGGATTCTCTTCGTCAGAATGTCTATCAAACAAAATTTAAAAAAAGTAAATATTCTCTAAAAATTCCCGGTTTTATTATAGCAGTCCATTACAGAGGTGCAAAATAATGAGGGAAATAAAAATAAAAATTACATTGCCAGTGCATTCAGAAAAAAAAGTTTCTTCGATTCAAAGAAAATTTCTTTGAATCAAAACAATTTGTTCACTGCTGAACGGCCAAAGAAAAGATTGTTTTGATTTAAAGAAATTTCTTGTATACATGTTTTTGTTTGGATCAAAGAAATAGCTTATTGTTCGGGGGCAAACATTTTTTGTAATGAAAGAATATTTTGCTACATTCAATCAAAAATTTATTTAAATTAAAAAAAAACTATTACGAATACAATTTTTATTGTTAAAATAAATAATTTATTTTTGTTAAAGGCAAGGATAGTTTCTACGATAGTTTCAGGCATCTCAAGATTTTTCCAGGTATAATTTTTCATAGTATGGAGCAATTCAAGTATTTTGCATTTTTTTAAATAATCGACTATTAAATTCAGTTTAAAACGCTTTCAACGAAAAAGAAGAATTTTCTACAAAAGAGGACCAATTTTTAACAAAATGAATGTATTTTCAATGAAATAATTGAATGTTCAACTGAAAAAAAGATCAGTTTTCAACAAAAAATAAAAAAGTAAAATTTTTATTAAAAAAAAATTAAGTTTCAAAAAAAAAAATAATAATTCTCAACAAAATAGTTGTATTTTCAACAAAACTGATAAATTTTTATCTAAAATGATGAGACTTCAACTGGAATAGTTCAATTTGTAACAAAACGGCTAGTTTTCAACTAAAAAAATTAATTTTGTATAAAAAAGGACGAAGTTTCAATAAAAAGGAGGAATTTTTAACTAAAAAAAAAATTCGATCAAAAATTAAACAGCTACATTTTCAGATTAAAAAATTTATTTTCATCGAAAAAGATACATTCTCAACTAAAATTATGGATTATTCGGCTGGATTATTTAAATTTTTCATTTAAAAATAAATTTCCATAAAAAAAAACATTCTTCAACACAAATAGTTGAATTCCTAGTTTAAAAAATTAATTTTTAACCAAATGAACGAATTTTTAACAAAATAGTTACATTTTCTACCAAAGAGATGAATTTTCAATTTAAATTATGAATCTTTAAAAAACAAAAAAATGTATTTCCCAAGTGTTGAATTTTCAACTGAAAATCTCAATTTACAACTGAGAAGATTAATTGTCTACACAAAAAGACGAATTTTCAACAAAATACATAAATTTTTAACTAGAAAGATAAACTTTCAACTAAAAATTGAACAGTGATATTTACAGTAAAAAAACAAATAATTTTCAACAAAAGAGAGAAATTGCCAATAAAAGTGCTGAATCATCAACCAAAAAAGATGAATTCTCCTGAATGTAAAATGTAATATTTTATATTTCAACCAAAAATTATGTTAATTTTAAAGCAAAAACAGTTTAATTGAACTAAAAAAGAGGAACTTTTGATGAAGAAAGATTTTTCAATAAAGAGAACAAACAAAATATTACGAAACTGCTAAATTTGTAAAAAGATGAATTTTCAATCAGTTCATTGAATTTTCAGTAAAAAAATTAATTTCCGAAAAAACGAATTTTCAACAAAACAGTTAAATCCAGTATAATAAAGCTAAATTTACAAATAAATAAACACGTTTATTTAATTTTGTGTTATGATTAGAAAAAATGACATACTCTTTCGAAAAAATTTCCTGGCTTGAAACAAAATTCTCAAATTCTTACCAGCACTTTATTTGAAGCGGAAAAATATTTCTTTTAAAGAAAGAAATAGTATCAAAGAAAGAACTTCTTTGCAGGAAGGGAAAATGAGAGAAAATGTTGAAAGGGGAAGTTAGGAAGTAAAAGAAAATTAAAGGAGAGGAAGTAGGGGAAGTGAGGGCAAATTAGGGGTGTGATAGTAGGGGAAATGAGGGTCCGGTAAGCAGGAAAAGTGGGGGTGAAGAAGTAGGAAAAGTAAGGGGTGGGGAAATCGGGAAAATAAAGGGAGGAAATGGTAGGGGGAGTAGGGATAATATAGTATATAATATATAATATATATAAAATATAGGAAAAAGGGAACGGGAAGAAGTGCAAGTGAGGAAAAATGAGGATGGGCAGTATGGGAAGTAACGGGATATGATGAGAAACGAGGGGAGTGAGAGTGAGGGCAAATAAAGTTAGTGAAGGAAGCAAAATCAGGGAAGGGAAATTAGCGGATGTCAAGTGAAATCAGAGTAGGAGATGTAGAAGAAGTAGGAGAAATGATGGGAGAGCAAGTATAGGAAGTGATGGAATGTGAGAGAGTAGGGGAAGTGAGATGCGGAGGATGTAAGTTAAGAATTTAAGGAAGGGAAGTTAAGCAAATGTTAGAGTGTGGGGAGGGGAAGTGGAGGAATTTAGGTAGAGTAGGGGATGGTAAGTATCGGAGCGGAGTGTGGGAGAAGGGAAAGAGATGGGAAATGATAGGAGGGGAACTAGGGGAAGTAAGGGGGAATGAGGAGAGGGAGAATTAGATGAGAAAGAAGTTGGGGAAGGGATAAGAAGCGAAGGTTGAAATGTAGGGATGGGAAGGTCGGAAGAGGAGAGTAAGAGGAATGCAGGGGGAGTAGGGGAGGGAAAGTATTAGAGTCGGACGTTTGAACGACTTAATTTACCTCTCAATAGGTTACGAAACACTTTTTTTACTGATTTTTTTTTCTTTCTCAGAAATAGGTGCCTTTAATTACACCACGGAACAATTCATGTCCGGAGAGTCCGAGATCACGTTATTTACGCGGAAGTGAATTTTAAAACTGCACAAAGAGTGTAGGATTAATGTGTTTTATGGGAGAATAGCGGGCATAGTCCAAGCTTCACTATGGAAGGAAATTCGAAAATACAATAACAAGTGGAGTGTGAAGAGAAGAAGTGATGGGAAATGAGGGGAGGTTAACTGGGAGAAGTGAAGGTTGGAGAAGTAGGAGACGCGGGGAAAATTGGAGGCCAAGGAAGTAGGAGAAGTGAGGGAAATGAAAGTAGGGAAAGTGAGGGGGTACTTTAGGAAGAGAGGGAGGTACTTTAGGAAGAGAAGAATGTACTTTAGGAAGAGAGGGAGGTACTTTAGGAAGAGAGGGATGTACATTAGGAAGGGAGGGTGGTACTTTAGGAAGGGAGGGAGGTACTTTAGGAAGTGAGGGAGGTACTATAGGAAGTGAGGGAAAATAAGGGGGTAGCGAAAGTGATGGGGAATAAAAGTAGGAGAAGTGAGGAGGTGAAGAATTAGATGAAGAAGAAGTTGAGGAAGAGAGAAGAAGCGAAGGTTGGAGTGTAGGGAGCGGAAGGTGAGAAGAGGAGAGTAAGAGGAATGTAGGGTGAGTAGGGGGAGTAGGGGAGGGAAAGTATTAGAGCTGGATGTTTGAACGACTTAATTCACCTCTCAATAGGCTACGAAACACTTTTTTTTGATGATTTTTTTTTCTTTTCCAGAAATAGGTGCTTTCAATTACATCTCGGAACAATTCATGTCCGGAGAGTCCGAGATCACGTTATTTACGCGAAAGTGAATTGTAAAACTGCACAAAGAGTGTTGGATTAATGTGTCTCATTGGAGAATAGCGGGCATGGTCCAAGCTTTATTATGGAAGGGAATTCGAAAATACAATAACAAGTGGAGTGTGGAGGAAAAAATATAATAACGAGGGAACTTGTAAGCGCGCTTATCCGGGAGATCGTGTAAGGAGTGCAGCGAGAACAACGCTTCCCGGATTTACCATCAGTTTGGCTCTTGTTTTTTCCTCTCCATTTTTGTATTTTCGTTTTGAGGAGGTATTAATTCACAAAGCAGATTTCCACAGAGTTTAGCAACGAGTATACTATATATTTTTTTTTTGCTTTTATCAGAGATTTATACGGAGATGATATTTCTTCATGAAGACGATTGTGTAACATTGATTCATCAAAAATGTATGTGACAAGCTTGCCTTTAAATCGATACAATTTTTTTTGAGTTCCGGGCGTCATTTGAATGAAATTTTATCACTTTTGAAAACGAAAAAGGAAAAGGAAGATTTTTTTTGTCTCACTAATGATTTAGTGATTGGGAAGGAGACCCTGTATTCACTTTTCAGTCCCTAGGGAGTAGAAAGTCTTTTTACTCCCTAGGGACGGAAAAGTGACGTCAGAGGTGAATAAAGATCATTTTCAATCAAGAAGAATGAATTTTCCACCGAATAGTTAAATTTTCAAGCCAAAAAGACGGATTTTTTAAAAGAATGTTGAATTTTTAACGCAAAAGGTTACATTTTCAAAAAAAAATGTCTGGTTTAAAAAAAAAGAAGATTAATTTTCTCATGAACCGAAAAATTTAATACAAATTGTATGAATTTTTAAACAGAGAGTTTAATTTTTAACCAAAAATTGAATAGTTAAATTTTCAGTAATAAAAATTAATGTTCAACCAAAAATAACTAATTTTTAACCAAATATTTAAGTCTCCAACCAGAGAGATGAATGTTCCATGAAGATTACTTTACCACCAAGAAAGATTAATTTCTAATAAAATACAAAAATACTAATTTTTGGTTTAAAAATATTAATTTGCAAGCAAAAAAGATGTTTAGCTAAATAGTTCAATTTTCAATTTAAATAAGTAATTTGCACCAAATAGTTCAATTTTCAGCCAAAGAGAAAAAATTTTCAAATAAAATGATGAATCTTTAAAAAAAAAATAATTTTTAACAAAGTAATTGAATTTTTAACCGAATAGTTGAATTTTCAATCGAAAAGAAGAATCTTTAACAAAAAAAAATAATTTTTTAACAAAGTAATTGAATTTTTGATCGAATAATTGAATTTTAAACTGAAAAGATGAATTTTTGACCGAGAAGATTAATGTTTGACTGAACAAGACGAATTTCCAACCAAATAATTGAATCCTCAAATACGAAAGATGAATTTTCATCAAAAAATGGAAGAATTAAATTTTCAGTAGAAAAATTAATTTTCAATAAAATAAAACGAATTCTCGACAAAATATTTAAATGTTCAAATGAAAATTTTTTTTAAATGTTTGAATTTTGAATCAGAAGGATGAATTTTTAACCAAGAATTTTAATTTTCAACCAAGAACGAGGAATCTTCAACAAAATAGTTGAATCATCAACCAAAATAGACTGATTTTCAACCGCACTGTTGCATTTTTAAGTTAAATTTTCACCAAAATAGATGAATTTTTAACCAAATTTGAATTTTCGCAAAAAAGATGAATTTTAAACCAAGAAGATCAATTTTCTACCAAAAAGATGAATTTTTTACAAAGAAGTTGAATTTAAAACTGGAAAAAATGAATTGTCAAACAAAAAAAATTCGTTTCATGAAAAATAACTTTTTACAAAAAAATAAATACAAAAGTTTAGAACAAAATAATTAAAGTTGTAACCAAATACATTAGATTTTTTAAATAAAATAAATTAAATCTGAACCAAAAATATAGTAGGATTTTCAACCAAAAATAGTTGGATTTTCTTATTGGATTCTATTCAATTCACATTCAAGCAAAGACAAAAAAAAAGAGAACAAGGGGAAAAAGAGGAATTTTTAAAAAAAGAGCAAAAGTAGGGGAAAGGGGAAAGGGAAAAGACTATAAAGTCTCTATTTATTTTTCCGTATTCGATTAAATTAATTTTTACGTATATTCAAAACTTTAAGGACACCTTAAACCAATTTTTTATTTCATAGCAAACTTCATTCTTGCTTCGTACAACATTTTCAATTTATCATTTTGGCAGTTATTTTCACTTTAAATTTCTTATATATATTCTCTACGATGCCTGTGATTGGCCAGAACGCCCCATGGTGGGGACTGGTCGTATTTGATTGACCAATCAAGTCTTTTTTTTTTAACCCGGGAGGTCGGAGAGCCAAATCAGATTGGTATTATATCCATTGTCCCTATGGATGTTATTAGGGTTTTTTAAGATTTCGATTGCTTCTCTAGGTTTTTTTGGAAAAATATTGTACGTTTTTGCGATGACGGTTGTTTTGTCAAATAAAATTCTAAGTCCTGTTTCGATATGATGCTCAGCTAGTGCTGATTGCGTGAAATGTTTTAGTCTGGCTTTACTCTCATGCTCCTTTACACGTTGGCTCACCGCGCTCCCGGTCATTATTCTCTCTCTTCTTTAGTAGGATGTGTTAACTTGTTTTTTGAGAGTATTTTCTCATTGCTTTACCAATTTGTTTGTGTGATCGCTTCGTATTAGGATTTGTAAAATTTCAAATTTATTACAATAATAATCCTTTTTTGAGCTCTCAGACATAGCTCTTGAGAACTAATAAAAAAATCCGCGACGTTCCGTGGAGCGTTGGATTCATTCAATCTCAGTGCAAACCGTTCCAGCGGATCTCGCTGCAATATTGGATTTATTCAGGCTTACTGTAAAAGTTACGCCCTAAATAAAAAGGGTTGTCACTTCGCACCCCCTTTCAGCTTTCTTCTCACCCTCTTTGAAATGCTTCGTCGCACCCATCGCCGCTTTTCGTGCCAAGTTTGACAGTCGGGCAAAAATACCGGGGACATTATTAAATATAATTATCCGACAGGTGGGTTCGGGGCAAAAGTAAAAAGTTCAGGCTGCATGCAGGTCTCGGTTTGGGGTTGATGTCAAGTTGAGAGCTAAAAACTCAATATTAAACTTTGATACGATTAAGACGAAAGGAATTAATCTTCATCCCCGTTGAACGCCGTCTGGTAGAAAGTAGAAGCCACCGAGGAACGTGGTGAAGAAATTTAAAAAAGGGGTGAGCGATCGCAAAAGTAAAAGAAAAAGAGAAGCAGAGAGAAAGGGTTCAAGATTGAGGTTCGGTGGATAAAGGTCGCCCCGGCACCCTCAAACAACGCTGACGTTAATTAGAAGGACATGACGCGAGAATGGCGATTCATTGGAGACAACTCGAATTCCTATAGAGGTTCGAGAAATTTATAAATTCAAGAGAGAAGTCGCAATCGACGAAATTAACAATCTGTCAAGCCCCTGGATGTTTGTCCCTTTGAATTTGAAATCAATTTTAATTATTTGGGCGTTAGCATTTTTCATAAATGGGAAAGAGATCATTTCCTACACTGCGAATTGGAATCATAATTTGGGATAATTACTGTAAATTTTTTTTAATCATCAAATTTGACGCTAGTTATTAATAATAAGAGTAATAATTATTATTAAGTAAAAAAATACAAATTTTGGTAAAAATTTATTTAATAATAATAAGCTATCAACTTATGCTTCGCGTATGATTATTTATCCAGTACACACTAATATCCATCATTTCGAAATAATTACGTGTTATTGAATCAAAATTATCCAAAATTTTACCATTTTTTCAACTTTATGATTTAAATAAAGCAAATAAAAAAAAAATTTTAAATCAGCATTAAGGGATCTCATAAGAACTTAGTACGCTTTAATTTAAAAACAAATTGAAACCGATTGATCCGAAAACACGAATTTTCAACAAGAGATGAGTTTTTAAACAAAAAAGAATTTATAGTCAATAAAGAAAAAAATTGAATTCTAAATGTCGAATTTTAAAGCAAGAAGATTAATTTTTTACAAAAAGGTCGAATGTTTAACAAATTACATAAATTTTTAACCAAATAGTTGAATTTTCAAAATAAAAAAGATCAACTTTGAACCAAAAATGGAATCGCTACATTTTTAATTTCAAGAAACTAATTTTCAAATGAAAAAAACAATTTTCTACAAAATAATTGAAATTTTGAGCCAAAAAAAAACTTTCTACAATACAGTTTAATTTTCAATTCAAAAATATAAGCTTTCAATACAAAGAATAATTTTCAATCAAAAATTGCAATTTTCAGTTTGAAAAAATGAATTTTTAACAAATTAGTTTGATTTTCAACCAAAAAGCCAGATTTACAACAAAATAAATATATTTTCACCCAAAATAGTTAAATTTTTAACCAATTTCCTGCCAAAAAATATAAATTTTGAGTAAAAAAAATTAATTTTCAATTGATAAAACTGAATTTTGGCCCAAATTGTTGAATGCTAAAGCCTGAAAGAAGAATTTTTTACAATGCAGTTGAATTTTCAAAATAAAAATGATCAATTTTGAACCAAAAATGGAATTGCTACATTCTAATTTGAAAAAACTAATTCTCAAATGAAAACCCCAATTTTCTACGAAATTATTGAATTTTTAAGTAAAAAAAAAATAACTTTTTACAATATATTTGAATTTTTAATTCAAAAATAGAACCTTTCAATACAAAAAATAATTTTCAATCGAAGATTGCAATTTTCTGGTTGAGAAAATGAATTTTTATCAAAGTAGTTTGATTTTCAACCCAAATGATAGCTTTTCAATAAAATAAATATATTTTGAACCCAATAGTTAAATTTTTAATTAATTTTCCGCCAAGAAATATTACTTTTGCACGAATTTCGAACATGCAACAAAATAGTTGAATTTTTGACTGAAAAATATCAATTTTCAAACACAAATGGAATAGTTCAATTGTGAATAAAAAAAAAATTAATTTTCAATTGAAAAAACTGAATTTTGGCCCAAATTGTTGAATGTTGAAGCCTGAAAAAAGAATTTTTTACAATGCAGTTGATTTTTCAACACAAAAATATAAGTTTTCAATTGAAAAGTTAATTTTCAACCAAAAATTAAAATTTTTAGTTAAAAACCCTAGTTTTTAACAAACAAAAAAACTTTAACTGAAATGATTAATTTTTAACTGAAAAATGACACATTTTTTTACAAATTACATACATTTTTAAAAGAATATTTGAATTTTCAAAATAAAAATGATCAATTTTGAACCAAAAATGGAATTGCTACATTTTCATTTGAAAAAACTAATTCTCAAATGAAAACCCCAATTTTCTCCCAAATTATTGAATTTTTAGGCAAAAGAAAATAACTTTTTACAATATATTTGAATTTTTAACTCAAAAATATAAGCTTCCAATAGAAAAAATAATTTTCAATCAAAAATTGCCATTTTCAGTTTGAAAAAATGAATTTTTAACAAAGTAGTTTCATTTTTAACCCAAAAGATAGCTTTTCAACAGAATAAATATATTTTCAAAAAATTTGTGTGAAAAAAAATTTGCCTTATTTAACATTTTTCCAAAATATACAAAAACATGTTTTTTGGATTGATTCGAACCTGGAAGCGAGTCAGCTTGAACCAAAGAAACATGTTGAACAAAAT
>CAKNXH010083282.1:0-14336 GCA_932178445.1 Andricus quercusramuli
CAGTAAGAGAGTTAACTAAAATAGAGCCACTGATTCTACCAGTGACTCCAAATGATAGATTGAACGAGTTATTTTTCCAGTTTGACTGGGAGAACCAGCAAGGGTCTCAACTAAAATAGCGCTACTGATTCAACCAGTGACGCCAAATGGTAGATTGAACCAGTGATATCAGGATGGCGATTCGGCGGATGATTTCCAATTCCCGGTCATTTTCCGGGTTTTCCCGAAGTTTTTCAATTTTCCCGGTCAACCAAAAGTAAAATATTCCTATTTCCCGCAAAACACAAAGACTTTTGTTTAATTTATGACGGTCATTCTAAATATTTATTAACACAACAGAGCAAGTATTGCAAAATAAATTAATTTGAAAAAAGACTTGAATTTTCAACTCAAAAATATCCATTCCTTACAAGAAATGGAATAGTTAAACTTTCTGTTGAAAAAATTAATTTTCGACAGAAAAAACGGATTTTCAACAAAATAGTTGAATTTTCAACCAAAGTAATGAATTTTCTAATAAAATTATGAATCTTCAACTGGAATAGCTCAATTTCAAACCAAAAACCTGAATTTTCAACCAAAAAGATACACTTTTAAAACAGAAGGTTAATTTTCAAATAAAAAGATTAATTTTCTACCAAGAAATACAATTTTTCGACAAAATACATCAATTCTTAAAGAAATAGTTGAATTTTTTATTAAATCAATTTTAAAACAAACATAATAAATTTTAACTAAAACAATAAATCGTCAACTGAAATAGTTTGATTGTCAAAACAAAAAATTAATTTTTACTAAAAAAGATAAATTATTAAACAAAACTTAAATAATTGAATTTTAAGTTAAAAAATTAATGTTCAACCAAACAGATTAATTTTCCACTACAACTATGGAATTTTCAATTGGAATAAGTTACATTTTCAGTTGAAAAAATTGCTTTCAATGAAAAAAAAACAATTTAAAAAAAATAGTTACATTTTTGAAGTGACGAGTTTTCAAATATAATTGTAAATATTTAACTGGAATAGTTGTATTTTAAACCAGAAAGGTGAATTTTTAATTAAAAAAGATCATTTTTTAACCGAAAATTGGATAATTAAATTTTTAGACAAGAAACGAATGTTCAATCAAAGAGATGCATTTTTAACTAAAATTATGGAATATTCAACTGGAATAATAGTTACATTTTCAGTTAAAAAACAATCATTTTTAACCAAAAAACATCCAGAGAAAAAACAAGTTTTCAATCAAACAGCTCATTTTTCAACTAAAAAAAATGAATTTTTAATTAAAACGATAAATCTTCAACCAAACAAAAATTCAACAGAAGAGTTTAATTTTCAACCAAATAATTTAATTTACAACCTGATGGATAAATTTCCAACTAAAATTACAAATATTTAACTGGAATACTAGAATTTTTAACCGAAAAGAAGAAATTTTAAACAGGCAGATTAACTTTCTAAGAAAAATATAATTTTCTAGAAAAAAAATCAATTTTTAAACAAAATATGTGAATTTTGAACGAAATATTAAAATTTTCAATTAAAAAAGATAAATTTTCATCCAACTTGTTGAATTTTGAACTAGAAAATATCAATTTGTAACGAAAAATGGAACAGTTGAATTTTCAGTTGAAGAAATTAATTTTCAACCAAAAAATGACAAATTTTCAACAAAATAAACCAATTTGCAAACATATAATAACATTTATTTTCAACGGAGTAGTTGAATTTTCTACTAAAGACGATAAATTGCCATCCAAAAATGGAAGTTAAATTTTCAATTAAAAAAATTAATTTTCGTAGAAAAAATATTTTTTTTAAGAAAATAGTTAAGTTTTCAACCAATATAATGAATTTGAAGGAAAGTAGTTTAATTTTCAATCAATTAGTTGAATTTTCAATTCGGAAGATTTTTTATTTCTACCAAAAAGGATAAATTTACTGAAAAATATGAATTTTCAACCAAAACTGAAATAGTTAAATTTTCAGCAAAAATAAATAATTTTAATGCAAAAAAAATCATTTTTGACAGAATAGTTCAATTTTCAACAAATGAAATGAGTTTTCAACTAACTAGTTCTACGTTCAACCAAAAGGTTGAATTTTAAACCAAAAGAAGGAATTTTTAATGAAAAATTTAATAGTTGAATTTTCAATTCAAAAAATTAATTTTCATACAAAAATAAAGTTTTTTCAACAAAATAGTTCAATTTTCAACCAATAAGATCATTTTTCCATGAAATGGTTTAATTTTTAATCTTTAACCAAATAGTTTAACTTTTAACCTACAAAAACGAATTGTTAACCAAACGACGAATTTTCAACAAAGAAAATGAATTTTCTACCAAAACAGACAAATCTTAAACAAAATACACCAATCTACAGACGAATAGTTTAATTTTTAACTGAAAATGATTAATTTTCAGTAAAATAGATTTGAACTAAATAGCTGAATTTTGAACCGAAGAGAGGAATTTTCAACTAAAATGATGAACCTGCCATTCTCAAACTGAAGAATGAATGTTTAATAAAGTGGGTCAACTTTTAACAAACAAAAAACAAATTTTCTACAAAACAGTTGAATTTTCAATCCAAAATTATTAATTTTCTACCAAAGAGTCGAATTTTCTAATCAAAAAGATGAATTTTAAACAAATAAAGATTTTTCAGCGAAGACAGGAAAAATGTCAAAGAAATTGTTGAAAATTCAAGCCAAAAGACAGCATTTTCAACCAGAAAATATTAATTTTCAACAAAAAAGTTCATTTTTTACAAAAAAATTGCAGTTTTAATCAAAAGAGAGAAAATTTCGACCAACAGGATTAGTTTTCTACCAATAAAGACCAATTTGTGACTTAAAAAGAAAGATTAAATTTAAGCAAGAAAAAAAATTGGAAAAGTTAAATTTCTAGGTTAACAAATTAATTTTAATGAAAAAAAGAATTTTCAGCAACATTTTTTAGTTTTCGATCAAAGAGATCAACCCTTGAACAAATAAATTCTCAACAAAGTGGTTCAAGTTTTACCCAAGTGATTGAATTTTCAATTTAAAAAATATCAATTTTCAGCCAAAAATAGTTACGTTTTTAGTTTGAAAATTAAATAAAAGAGATCAATTATCAATTGAACAGTTAAATTTTCGTCCAAAAAAGATAAAATTTTAACCAAAGATGAAATAATTAAATTTTCTGTTAAAAAAAAAAACTAATTTCTAGCAAAAAAAAAACGAATTTTCAACAATATAGTTAAATTTTCGACTGGAATAATTAAAGTTTTAGTAAAAAAAAACTGATTTTTAAAATGGTCATTAAATTTGCAATCGGGGATGAATTCTCAATTAAAATGATGAATCTTCAATGAAAAGAATTAATTTTTTAAAAAGAGTTACACTTTTAACGAAGGAGTTAAATTTTCAACTAAAATAGATGAATTCTCAACAATTCAAAATTAAATTTTAAAAATTGAAGATTCATCATTTTAGTTGAAAAATCACTTGAACTATTCTATTTTTTGTTAAGAATTCATTTCTTTCATTGGAAAAAAACTATTTAGTTGAAAATTCGTTTTTTTTGTTGATAGAAAATTCATCTTTTGGATTGAAAAGTCTACTATTTGGTCAAATTTTAATATTTTTGTTTAAAAATTCGTCATTGTGATTGAAAATTAATTTCTTTCGTTGAAAGTTCATTTCTTTTCAGTTGAAAATTAATTTTTCTTTTCAACTGAAGATATAACGATTCCATTTTCGCTTGAAAATTTATATTTTCAGTTAACAATTAATTAATTTTACTGAAAACTCGTTTTTTCAAATATTCTTCTCTAACTGCAAATTTTGAATATTATATGTTTGGTTTGTAAATTTATATTTTTAGTTTCAGATTGAATTATTTTGTTGAGAATTCATTTTTTTGATTGAAAATTGATTGTCCCAACTAAAAATTTAATTGTTACGTTTTTTGTTAAAAAATAATTTGTTTCAATGAAAAATAAAAATATCTTGTTGAAATTTTTTTTTCTGTTGAACATTTATTTTTCTGACATTTCAACTGTTCTAATTTTGGTTGAAAATTGATTTTTTTCAGATGAAATTCGTGTGATGTGTTTAAAATGAGTCTTTTTGATAGAAAATTAATGCTTTGAGTTGAATTTAAAGCGATGCATTTTCCCGCGAAATTTAAACAATGTAATTATTATTATTGAAAATAGAAAATACGATTGTTTAAATCCTAATTCAAAATGCTCAAAAATGCTCATTAAATTCTAAAAGCACATAAAGGTCGAGCATATTCTCATGCTCGTGAGAATTTCTTCGAGCACTTCCCGAGTAAAAATCATAAGTATGGGAGTGATCAATCATTGACTTCCCAAAGTATAAAAAATGTATGGTAAATGAGACGATCCCATACTTCAAGTATATTGAAATAGTATAGATAAAGTATATCTAAAGTATAGCTGATGTATGGCTGAAGTATATCTAAAGTATAGCTAAAGTATAGCTGAAGTATGGGATATACTTCTTCTATACTTAAGTATAGCTGAAGTATAGGATATACTTCATCTATACTTAAGTATAGCTGAAGTACAGATTATACTTCATTTATACTTAAGTATGGCAGAAGTATCGGACATAGAATTGCACTCATTTGTTCTTCAAGATATCCTAGCAACGTGATAAAACACAATGTATCATGAATGACAGCTCGTCTAAAAATTTCAAAAGTTCGCGATTGAAATTGATTTCGCAAGTCAACTATATTTTGAATATTGTTCGTGAGGATATACAATATTCAACGGATATATAACGGACTACTTATATGACTCTTATGTCATATATATTGGTAAGAGATCCAGAATCTTTGAATCTTATAAACATAATATTAATAGCATTTTACTTATTATAGAATTTTTAAACAATATCCTTTGAAATTATGAAAATCATGATTCTGGATCTCTATTTTCATGTATTTCAGATAACTGATTATCTATCATCAGTAACGATTTGGCTGTAGCTACTGTAGCCATACTTTTTCTATACTTTAGACATGAAGTACATACTTGAGCTATACTTAAAAGATATACATCAGCTATACTTTGACTGAACATCAGCTATACATTATCTATACTGCAGCTATACTTCTCAGATATACTTTCAAAATACTTCCCCTATACTTCAACTATACATTGTTATACTTTAGATATATTTGAGCTATACATCCACTATACTTCATTCAAATATACATGAAGTATGGGATCGTCTCAAATGGCATACTTTTACTATACTATCTGAGAGATCACTCCCATACGATTTCACAGATGTTTTCCTAGATCAATCCCATACCAAAATTTTTTTACCCGGGTTAAACTCTTTAGAACACTACACGTGCGCGTGCTTCTCAACTGTCGCTTTATCCACTGCAGTGTTCCCAATAAAAGAATTTTTGAAAGTAGCAGTTCCGTTTTTAATCGATAAAAGCAACGCGTTTCGAAGAAGTTTTACATGTTTTTTAATCGAAACTAAGAACCGAACACGTTTTTTAATAGAAACTAACAAAGCCGACACGTTTCGAAAAATTTTGTGTCCTGCAGTGGGACGCAGATGCTGTTTCGAAGTAGTAAATTGAACAAACCTCTCCTTCTATCTCCATACATTAGAAAAAGAGGTCCGTTCGATGTTACAACCGGAAAAGGATCCACATGTAGTACTGGACCATTATTATTATTATTATTATTATTATTATACCATTAAGCCATTTCTCTTTCGGGGTAGGCGTGACTTGCTCGGTTGCAAAGTAGTGGGATAGGTATATAGGTGCAAAGTAGGTCGTTGTATGGTATAAGGTAGATAGGTATATAGGTATATATGTGTTAGGTATAGAACCATGAAACCATAATTAACAAAAAATAACCATCAATATAAATCATGCAATTATATGACTGATAATCCATACTAATATCATTATTTTTTATTGGTTTATCATAGTAAATAATAATATTATCCATAAATAAAATTATTGAATGAAACCAAATTCAAATGAGGACGCGGAATTTCCGAACGGCAAGTATCGATTGTCGAAAATCACAATCGATAACTACACGACGAATCAGAAGTGCGGAAAAGGCGTTACGATCTTTCGACTTAGACTCAATGACTGATTTATTGGTTTATCATAGTAAATAATGATATTATACATAAATAAAATTATTGAATGAAACCAAATTCAAATGAGGAGCCGGAATTTCCGAACAGCAATTATCGATTGTCGAAAATCACAATCGATAACTACGCGACGAATTAGAAGTGCGGAAAAGGCGTTACGATATTTCGACTTCGACTCAATCATCTTTTTAGAATAGGATTCTTGGCCCTAATGCTGATTTCTTCGCTCCACGTCACATATGTTGAATTGAAATTAATTTGATCCAAACGACAGAACCACGGTTGTCAACGAGGTGATTCCAAGGCCTGCAATAAATTTCCAAATCCATTCTGATTTTGATATTTCGAATTAACCGAAAGAGACAAGAACCGAGACATTTTGCTCAAGTGTTTGCCAGGCAGGAGCAGCAGCAGCAGGCGCTAATCCGCTCAGCACAGCGTTTTAATACCGCGTCTCGAGATTCTGTTCTTGGTAGCAGGGGGCAGAAAGGGTGGAAAGGGGAAGAAGGAACAATATCGCATTTTATAGTTGTAATCGGGGATCATAATTGTGCAAGTTTGTATGTCTGCTACTCCTAGTAGCACCCCCAAATGACCCCCTTGCACGCTTCTCTATTACCCCCTTCCATGCTGTCTCTAAGACACCCTCGAAGAATGCCTCCGGTGTCAGACTCCTCACATTCAACCACCCTCAACCACCCTCAACCCCCGGCCCGCTAGGTATCCCGGGCCATATAACCGAGGCTAACAAGATTTCGTATATGTAATTGGTTGAGTATTAAATTGCGTATTCCATGGGAGAACATGGGAAATTGGGGGTAAGGGGTGGATAATAGCTGCGGGTTGGATCATTTAGTAACATACTGCACTGCCGTGATGTTTAAGTTTCCCGAAGAGACCCCACCCCCCCCAACCCCTTCTTTAAGGGTTCACTTTATGTCCCTTTGCATTGATTTCTTTTCCCATAAAGATGTACTTGAAGTTACGAATGTTCATATGAACGAAATGGGAAAAAAATTATTTTTGGGTTAAAAACCCTTGAAAATCATCCATTATTCTGACCAGCCTAATACAAGTTTGATTGTCGATATTTAAAAATTTAAGAACGTCAAAAATCATATTTTTTGATCCCGCGAATTATAGGGTAGGTGAGAATGTTCGGCAAGACCCCTACAAACCTCCCTTATAGT
This sequence comes from Andricus quercusramuli, assembly GCA_932178445.1. NCBI lineage: Eukaryota > Metazoa > Arthropoda > Insecta > Hymenoptera > Cynipidae > Andricus > Andricus quercusramuli. Next base: position 7,353 of record CAKNXH010083282.1, read on the forward strand.
ATGCACACATAAAACATTAAAAATAACAAGTTTGACTGTCGATATTTGAAAATTTAAGAACGTTAAAAATCCTATGTCTGCATGTTTAAGGGTGGGTTTTAGGGGTCTTGCCGAACATTCTTGCCTACCCTATAATTCGCGGGATAAAAAAATATGATTTTTGACGTTTTTATATTTTCAAATATCGACAATCAAACTTGTATGAGGCAAGTCTGAATAATGGGTGATGTGTAAGGGTAGTAACCCCGTAAAAATTAAAAATTCGAAAAACCGTTCTGAAAGAATATCATTTTTTGACCTTCTAAATGATTGAGGACAAAAAAAAATCGAAAAAAAATCTTCAATTGCGTTCATATGAACGTTCGTAACTTCAAGTAGATCCCATAAAGCAGGAATCATATAATCCTTTCTACAGGAGGCCATGCATAAATTACTTGACTTTTTTTAATGAAATTTTCAGCCCTGTACCCCCTTTTTTAGGGTCCGTAAGGACAGGAGAACGGGGCATTTGGTCAAATCTTACTGTTTTTTATGAGTTAAAAAATCGTTGAAGTTTCAACAAAAAAGATTAATTCTTAAAAAATAATGTGATAGATGATAATTGCACCAAGGAAATATTTTCATTTGATATAGAAAACAATTGAATTGAAGGAAAAGAGACGAATTTTCAAAAAAACCGTTGCACTTTTAACCAAAGATGAATTTTTAACCAAAAAAGATTTTTCAGTCAATGGAGAAAAAATTTTTTTATCCAGAATGTTGAATTTTCAAGCCAAAAATATGAACTTACTGTAAAACAGTTAAAGTTTCAAATAAATAGTTTAATTTTGAACTAAACAGATGAATTTTCAAACAAGAAGATTTATTTTTCACAAAAAAAAAAAAAAAAAAAAATTCTCGATAAAATATATCAACTTTACACCGAATAGATTAATTTTCCTCCCAAAATGTCGAATTTCCAACAAAATAGATAAATACTCAATCAAAACAAATTCATTTTCAACCAAACCGTTGCATTTTTAACCAAAGATGAAATTTCTACAAAAAAAAATGAAATTCCAAATCTTTGAACCAAAAAAATTAATATTTAATCAAGATTAGTTGCATTTTCAACAAAATAGTTAAATTTTTTTAACAAAAAAGAAGAATTTTTTTAGAAAACACTTGAATTTGCAACAAAAAGATAAAATCTCAAACAAAAATGGAAGCTAAATTAACAACAAAAAATAATTTTCAACAAAATAGTGAAATTTCTAACCAAAGAGATGAATTGTCCAACCAAAAAGGCAACTTTTCGACGCATAAAGATTTTTCTTTTTCAACCAAATAGTTGCATTTCTAACAGAAGAAGAGGGAATTTCAAACCAAAATTTTATTTTATTATTAAAAAAGGCGAATTTTCAACTAAAAAAGGTAAATTTTCAACAAAATACTTGAATTTAAAATAAAATGATTAAATTTCCAACGAAATAGTTATATTTATAACTAAATTGTCGAATTTTTAACTTGGTGGTCGATGTTTCAAGCAACAAAGATTAAAATTTAAACAAAAAAAGTTTAATTTTCAAAAAAATAAATAAATTTATATGACATTTGATTTTTCAACAAAAAGCTGAATTTTCGAAGAAAAATGAAAGTTGAATTTTCCATAAAATAAAATAATTTTCAACAAGATAGTAATATTTTTAACCTAGGAGATGAATTTTTAAATAAATTGATGAATTTTCCGAGCAGAAAGGCAAATTTTAAACCAAAATTTTTCAGTTTTAGAAAAAAAAAACTTTCATACAAATTGTTTAACTTTCAAATCGAAAGCTGAATTTCCTGTAAAGACGCTGAATTTATTAACTCAAAAATACAAATTTGAAAAAAAATCATTTTCAACCAAACAGTTGTATTTTTAACTAAAAAAGATGAATTTTTTAAACAAAAAAGATTAGTCATGTCTTAAATAAACATTTGTAATTACAAGAAAATAATTAAATTCTCAAAAAAGTAGTTGCAGTTTTCAAAGAAATAGTTGAATTTTCAAGCAAAAAATACGCATTATCGACAAAATTGATGAATTAGTTCAATTTTTAACCAAAAAAATGAATTTTAAACAAAAAATGGAATTTTCAACCTACAAAGATGAATTCTCAAAAAAAAAAATAAAAATAAATAAATAAAGAGTTGATATTTTAACCAAAAAGTATTACATTTTTACCAGAAGAGATGAAATTTAAAACTAAAAAGATGATTTTTCATCAAAAAAGATTAATTTTAATTCCAAAAAGACGAATTTTCAACAAAGAGGAGTAATTTTCTACCAAAAAAGACGAGTTTAAAAAAAAAGTGAAAATTTACATTGTCAGTTTAAAAAAATTTTTTTTTAAACCAAATACAAACGAATTTTAAAACAAATAGTTAAATTTTGAACCAAAGGGATGACTTTTCAGCTAAAATGAATTTTGAACAAAAAAAAACAATTTTCTAACAAAGCGTTTCAACTCTTAACCAAGCACTTTAATTTTAAACAACAAAAATGACGAATTTTTAACAAATTAGTTGAATCTGCAAAAAGAAAGCTTGAATTTTGAAAATTATAATTACCAATTTGAAAATATTTCATTTTTAAGTGCTTAAAATTTATTTACAAAATTTTGATGTTTGGTAGTCAACATTTTATATTTTTTATATTCGGCATTTAAAATTACTTTATATTTTGAACGTTTTTTTAGAACAATTCAAATTTACAGGTGAAAATGAGAGTGTATTTATTATTTTAACTTAAAAAAATTGGCTCAATCAATTTTAATGTTAAATTAATAATTTGTTATATAATAGCAATTTAAACTTATAAAATTTTAGAAGCTTCGGCTAGAACATTCAATTTACTTTTCAATTTCAAATTATCAACTTTTAATCGCTTTAAATTAAAAACTATTTAAATTCCAAAGTTTTCACTTTCTAATTATTTAATTTTTAAGGCTTTTAATTAGAAATAATATAATTTTAATTCCCACAAATTCTAAATGATCTAATTTTTAAAGATCTAATCTGAAACCCTTTCAGAATGTTAACAACAAAATTCAAAAATGAGATTATAAAAAATTCCTTTCGTCAAGATTAGAATTTTTTTGATTATTTGATCCAATAACGCAATGGAAGAAGAAAGATTTTTAGAGATCGATAAATAGGAGAAGGAGGAAATATAAACTATAAGAAATCAGAAAAAAGAGATAGGGGAAATTAGTAATAGATAGATCGAAAAACAAAAAACAGAACGTGGGGAAAAGGGATGGGCAAGAATAGCTAGATCGAGACTGGGAAATGAAGCACAAGAAGCAGTGTATTAGGAGAAGGATAAGAAGGGAAAATTCAGAGTACGTGAATGGTTAGAGGAGACGTAGCAGCATTTATGGAATAGTTATATCAGAGGAAAGGAGGAGAGGGGATAGCAAGAGTATAGGAAGGACATTTTTGGGGAGGAAGAATTAGGTGAGGAGTGGATGAAGAAGGTAGAAGATAGAGAAGTTGAAGAAGGAGAGAGTGCAGGGGAGAGAGAAAGGAAAGCACGAGTGGAAAAGGAAGGAGAAAAAGTATACAATAAGTTAGATTAGTTGTCAAGATAATTAGGTAATGAGTTATGTATGATAAAGATGCAAAGAAACGGAGGTTATGTAAGCCGTAAGGGAGCACATTATAAATAAAGAGTAGAAGTTTTTAATTGGAGAGTGCAAGACAATCAAATCCTTGGCAATCTCTTGGAGGATAGAGTTTCAAGGAGGAGAGGGGATAGCAAGAGAATATGGAGAAAATTTCAGGGGATAAAGGATTGAGCGCGGAGGGCATGGAGAAGGTAGAAGAAGCTAGAGGAGTTAAGGAAGAATGAGAGATTGCAGGGGAGAGAGACAGTAAAGCACGAGTGAGAAAGAAATGAGTAAAAGTATACAATAAGTTGGATTAGTTATTTAGATAATTAGGTAATGAGAGACGTATGATAATGATGTAAAGGAACGGAGGTTACGTAAGCCCTAAGGGAACACATTATAAACAAAGAAGAGTAGAAATTTTCCAGTGGAGAGAGCAAGACAACCAAATCCTTGACAATCTTTCGGAGAGGAGAGTTTGAAGGATGAGAGGGGATAGGAAAATATGAAGAAAATTTTAGGGTAGGGAAAATTGGATAAGTAGTAGCTGAAAAAGGTGGAAGAAGCTAGAGGAGTTAAAGAAGAATGACAGAGTGTGGAGGAGAGAGGAAGGAAAGCACGAGTGAGAAAGAAATGAGTAAAAGTATAGAATGGGTTAGATTAGTTATTAGGATAATTAGAGTGATGTAAGATAAAGATAGAGTGATTTAAGATGAAGATGTAAAGGAAGGTAGGTTATATAAGCCCTAAGGGAACACATTATAAATAAAGAAGAGTAGAAGTTTTTGAGCGGAGAGTGCAAGACAATCAAGTCCTTGGCAATCTCTTGGTTCTTAACGCCTGACGAGCTAGTCGTTCAAATCTAAAGTTGCTTGAAAATCGTATAGCCGCTCTGGACCGCGACGCCGCCCGGGACTCTCAGCTTAATTAAATGCGTAGGAAAGGGGGTGGTGCGCTGGTAATCGTATAAGGAGAGTAAGTGCGGCGGAGGAAAGGGTTAAGAGGACGACAAGCATCGCTGGTCCAAAGTAGTTAGCTTAGTGATTTTAGCTTGGCTAGTTGTGACATCCGTACAAGATTGGCCCCTAGGTTATGAACCCTAGCCTAGGGGTTTCCAAGTGTTTTGGCCTTATGCTTCCCATACAAGAACTTATACACCATACATGACCCTCTCTTCACTTTCAGTCTCGTCCTAACTTCATTTTATCTTCGTAAGACGGCAGCCTCAGTGGTTTGCCCACCCTTCGGGCTCTATGTTCTTCGGGACCAAATGGGGTTAATTGATGTCTTAGAATTAAAACTAGTCTGTCACTGCACTAATTTTCCACTAATTATCTCATTTTCTAATTTTCCTAAGTTATCTTGGTATAGATCATTTTTAAATTAACATTTTTTGATGGCTAGAAATATTAAATACTAATTAAGGGGTCATCCACAGACGATTTGAGGAGTTTTTCTGAAATTTTCAATTGCACCAAATCTTACTAAGATTTTATAAACTTAGAGATCTTCAGTGTTTTTTTAAACTATTAGTTTTCATTTGATATATTATCAATATTCCTTTTTAATTATTGCATGTTTCCCCATTCCCCTCTTTTTACTTTTTCTTTTTTTACTTCAATTCGAACTATTAGAACCCAATAAGAAAATCTTACTATTTTCAGTCGAAAATAATTTATTTTGGTTGACAAGTCTAACATAATGTTTTCTTGAAAATTCATATTTTTCGGTTAAAAATGTATATTTTTTAGTTGAAAATTGATCTACCCGATTTAAAACTCAATTGCTTGGTAAAAAGTTAAACTTCTTTGCTAAAAAGTATTTTTTTTTAAATACATCTTCTTGGTTGAAATTTTAACCATTTCGTTAAAAATTAATTTTTTTGGTTACAGATTCATAATTTTAATTGAAAATTAACTCCTTTGGCTGAAAATATAACAATTTTTTTTTAAATTCATTTTTTGAATGAAAATTTCTTATTTTAAACTAAAAATTTAAGTATTTCAGTTTTGTTTGAAAATTTATCTTTTTTTAGTTAAAAATTCATTTTTTTTTAATATTCGTTCTTTTTGGTACAAAATTAATATTCTGGTTTCAAAATTCATTTTTTTGTGGAAAATTCACCTACATATTTCGTGAAAAATTAATCTTTTCGGTTATAGGATCATTTTAATTTTTGGTTGAAATCTATTTTTTTTTTATAGAAAATTTGTTATTAGTTGAAAATTTATTCTTATTGGTTGGAATTTTTTTATTTATTTGAAATTTCTTAAATTTTCATTAGTTCAAAATTGATTTTTTTTTTAAATGGAAATTCGAGTTTTTCATTTTTGACGTAAGTTCATCATTTTAGTTTAAAACTTAACTGTGTGGTTGAAAGTTCATGTAGTTTGTTGAAATTTAGTCTGTTTTGGTAGAAAATTAATCTTTTTGGTTAAAAATGTTATTACTTTGACTAAATCTAGTTTTTTGTTTAAAATTCGTTTTTTTATTTGAAAATTAATTTCTTCAACATGAAATTTAGCTATTCCATTATAGGTCTACAATTTACCTTCTTTAATTGAAAATTCAACAATTGGGTTAGAAATAAAGTATTTTGTTGAATTTTTTTTTATTTTAATAAATTATTTGTTGAAAAATTCATTTATTTAGTTGAAAATGCTACTATTGTTTTTTTACTAAACATTTGTATTGCATGAGATTATTTATTTATTTATTTCATAATGATTATTTGCTTATAATATATGTTTACAAAAATTAAACGTCAAAAGGACCTTCTTAACCTGTTAACGGGTTAAGAAGCATGTATCCGCACTTTGAGTAACTCCCACAAAACTGAATGGATTTGGACGAAAATTGGTACTTCTAAACTTTTTTGATCGCTGATTACAAATCTGTACTTGAAATTGAGAAATTCAAAATGGTGGATCTAATATGGCAGACCAAAATGCAAAAATTTGCGTGATTTGAATGAAAGTCAGTACTAAGGGGATCCTTATGTCGCTGATGACCATTCCGTGGTAAAAAATTGAGAAATTAAAAATAGCGGATCCAAAATGGCGGACTAAAAGGCAAAAAGTAAAGAATTTACCAAAAGAAGACACATACCAAATTTGATTCCTTCTCAATCTGTTAACTGGTTAAGACGCATATCCGCACTTTGAGTACCTCCTAAAAAACTCAATGTATTTTGACGAAACTTGGTATCCCTACGTTTTTTATCGCTGATTACAAATCTGAACTTGAAATTACGAAATTCAAAATGGTGGATCTCATATGGCAGACCAAAATGCAATAATTTGCGTGATTTCAATGAAAGTCAGCACTAAGGGGATTCTTAGGTCGCTGGTGA
>CAKNXH010083283.1:0-14272 GCA_932178445.1 Andricus quercusramuli
CAGTAAGAGAGTTAACTAAAATAGAGCCACTGATTCTACCAGTGACTCCAAATGATAGATTGAACGAGTTATTTTTCCAGTTTGACTGGGAGAACCAGCAAGGGTCTCAACTAAAATAGCGCTACTGATTCAACCAGTGACGCCAAATGGTAGATTGAACCAGTGATATCAGGATGGCGATTCGGCGGATGATTTCCAATTCCCGGTCATTTCCCGGGTTTTCCCGAAGTTTTTCAATTTTCCCGGTCAACCAAAAGTAAAATATTCCTATTTCCCGCAAAACACAAAGACTTTTGTTTAATTTATGACGGTCATTCTAAATATTTATTAACACAACAGAGCAAGTATTGCAAAATAAATTAATTTGAAAAAAGACTTGAATTTTCAACTCAAAAATATCCATTCCTTACAAGAAATGGAATAGTTAAACTTTCTGTTGAAAAAATTAATTTTCGACAGAAAAAACGGATTTTCAACAAAATAGTTGAATTTTCAACCAAAGTAATGAATTTTCTAATAAAATTATGAATCTTCAACTGGAATAGCTCAATTTCAAACCAAAAACCTGAATTTTCAACCAAAAAGATACACTTTTAAAACAGAAGGTTAATTTTCAAATAAAAAGATTAATTTTCTACCAAGAAATACAATTTTTCGACAAAATACATCAATTCTTAAAGAAATAGTTGAATTTTTTATTAAATCAATTTTAAAACAAACATAATAAATTTTAACTAAAACAATAAATCGTCAACTGAAATAGTTTGATTGTCAAAACAAAAAATTAATTTTTACTAAAAAAGATAAATTATTAAACAAAACTTAAATAATTGAATTTTAAGTTAAAAAATTAATGTTCAACCAAACAGATTAATTTTCCACTACAACTATGGAATTTTCAATTGGAATAAGTTACATTTTCAGTTGAAAAAATTGCTTTCAATGAAAAAAAAACAATTTAAAAAAAATAGTTACATTTTTGAAGTGACGAGTTTTCAAATATAATTGTAAATATTTAACTGGAATAGTTGTATTTTAAACCAGAAAGGTGAATTTTTAATTAAAAAAGATCATTTTTTAACCGAAAATTGGATAATTAAATTTTTAGACAAGAAACGAATGTTCAATCAAAGAGATGCATTTTTAACTAAAATTATGGAATATTCAACTGGAATAATAGTTACATTTTCAGTTAAAAAACAATCATTTTTAACCAAAAAACATCCAGAGAAAAAACAAGTTTTCAATCAAACAGCTCATTTTTCAACTAAAAAAAATGAATTTTTAATTAAAACGATAAATCTTCAACCAAACAAAAATTCAACAGAAGAGTTTAATTTTCAACCAAATAATTTAATTTACAACCTGATGGATAAATTTCCAACTAAAATTACAAATATTTAACTGGAATACTAGAATTTTTAACCGAAAAGAAGAAATTTTAAACAGGCAGATTAACTTTCTAAGAAAAATATAATTTTCTAGAAAAAAAATCAATTTTTAAACAAAATATGTGAATTTTGAACGAAATATTAAAATTTTCAATTAAAAAAGATAAATTTTCATCCAACTTGTTGAATTTTGAACTAGAAAATATCAATTTGTAACGAAAAATGGAACAGTTGAATTTTCAGTTGAAGAAATTAATTTTCAACCAAAAAATGACAAATTTTCAACAAAATAAACCAATTTGCAAACATATAATAACATTTATTTTCAACGGAGTAGTTGAATTTTCTACTAAAGACGATAAATTGCCATCCAAAAATGGAAGTTAAATTTTCAATTAAAAAAATTAATTTTCGTAGAAAAAATATTTTTTTTAAGAAAATAGTTAAGTTTTCAACCAATATAATGAATTTGAAGGAAAGTAGTTTAATTTTCAATCAATTAGTTGAATTTTCAATTCGGAAGATTTTTTATTTCTACCAAAAAGGATAAATTTACTGAAAAATATGAATTTTCAACCAAAACTGAAATAGTTAAATTTTCAGCAAAAATAAATAATTTTAATGCAAAAAAAATCATTTTTGACAGAATAGTTCAATTTTCAACAAATGAAATGAGTTTTCAACTAACTAGTTCTACGTTCAACCAAAAGGTTGAATTTTAAACCAAAAGAAGGAATTTTTAATGAAAAATTTAATAGTTGAATTTTCAATTCAAAAAATTAATTTTCATACAAAAATAAAGTTTTTTCAACAAAATAGTTCAATTTTCAACCAATAAGATCATTTTTCCATGAAATGGTTTAATTTTTAATCTTTAACCAAATAGTTTAACTTTTAACCTACAAAAACGAATTGTTAACCAAACGACGAATTTTCAACAAAGAAAATGAATTTTCTACCAAAACAGACAAATCTTAAACAAAATACACCAATCTACAGACGAATAGTTTAATTTTTAACTGAAAATGATTAATTTTCAGTAAAATAGATTTGAACTAAATAGCTGAATTTTGAACCGAAGAGAGGAATTTTCAACTAAAATGATGAACCTGCCATTCTCAAACTGAAGAATGAATGTTTAATAAAGTGGGTCAACTTTTAACAAACAAAAAACAAATTTTCTACAAAACAGTTGAATTTTCAATCCAAAATTATTAATTTTCTACCAAAGAGTCGAATTTTCTAATCAAAAAGATGAATTTTAAACAAATAAAGATTTTTCAGCGAAGACAGGAAAAATGTCAAAGAAATTGTTGAAAATTCAAGCCAAAAGACAGCATTTTCAACCAGAAAATATTAATTTTCAACAAAAAAGTTCATTTTTTACAAAAAAATTGCAGTTTTAATCAAAAGAGAGAAAATTTCGACCAACAGGATTAGTTTTCTACCAATAAAGACCAATTTGTGACTTAAAAAGAAAGATTAAATTTAAGCAAGAAAAAAAATTGGAAAAGTTAAATTTCTAGGTTAACAAATTAATTTTAATGAAAAAAAGAATTTTCAGCAACATTTTTTAGTTTTCGATCAAAGAGATCAACCCTTGAACAAATAAATTCTCAACAAAGTGGTTCAAGTTTTACCCAAGTGATTGAATTTTCAATTTAAAAAATATCAATTTTCAGCCAAAAATAGTTACGTTTTTAGTTTGAAAATTAAATAAAAGAGATCAATTATCAATTGAACAGTTAAATTTTCGTCCAAAAAAGATAAAATTTTAACCAAAGATGAAATAATTAAATTTTCTGTTAAAAAAAAAAACTAATTTCTAGCAAAAAAAAAACGAATTTTCAACAATATAGTTAAATTTTCGACTGGAATAATTAAAGTTTTAGTAAAAAAAAACTGATTTTTAAAATGGTCATTAAATTTGCAATCGGGGATGAATTCTCAATTAAAATGATGAATCTTCAATGAAAAGAATTAATTTTTTAAAAAGAGTTACACTTTTAACGAAGGAGTTAAATTTTCAACTAAAATAGATGAATTCTCAACAATTCAAAATTAAATTTTAAAAATTGAAGATTCATCATTTTAGTTGAAAAATCACTTGAACTATTCTATTTTTTGTTAAGAATTCATTTCTTTCATTGGAAAAAAACTATTTAGTTGAAAATTCGTTTTTTTTGTTGATAGAAAATTCATCTTTTGGATTGAAAAGTCTACTATTTGGTCAAATTTTAATATTTTTGTTTAAAAATTCGTCATTGTGATTGAAAATTAATTTCTTTCGTTGAAAGTTCATTTCTTTTCAGTTGAAAATTAATTTTTCTTTTCAACTGAAGATATAACGATTCCATTTTCGCTTGAAAATTTATATTTTCAGTTAACAATTAATTAATTTTACTGAAAACTCGTTTTTTCAAATATTCTTCTCTAACTGCAAATTTTGAATATTATATGTTTGGTTTGTAAATTTATATTTTTAGTTTCAGATTGAATTATTTTGTTGAGAATTCATTTTTTTGATTGAAAATTGATTGTCCCAACTAAAAATTTAATTGTTACGTTTTTTGTTAAAAAATAATTTGTTTCAATGAAAAATAAAAATATCTTGTTGAAATTTTTTTTTCTGTTGAACATTTATTTTTCTGACATTTCAACTGTTCTAATTTTGGTTGAAAATTGATTTTTTTCAGATGAAATTCGTGTGATGTGTTTAAAATGAGTCTTTTTGATAGAAAATTAATGCTTTGAGTTGAATTTAAAGCGATGCATTTTCCCGCGAAATTTAAACAATGTAATTATTATTATTGAAAATAGAAAATACGATTGTTTAAATCCTAATTCAAAATGCTCAAAAATGCTCATTAAATTCTAAAAGCACATAAAGGTCGAGCATATTCTCATGCTCGTGAGAATTTCTTCGAGCACTTCCCGAGTAAAAATCATAAGTATGGGAGTGATCAATCATTGACTTCCCAAAGTATAAAAAATGTATGGTAAATGAGACGATCCCATACTTCAAGTATATTGAAATAGTATAGATAAAGTATATCTAAAGTATAGCTGATGTATGGCTGAAGTATATCTAAAGTATAGCTAAAGTATAGCTGAAGTATGGGATATACTTCTTCTATACTTAAGTATAGCTGAAGTATAGGATATACTTCATCTATACTTAAGTATAGCTGAAGTACAGATTATACTTCATTTATACTTAAGTATGGCAGAAGTATCGGACATAGAATTGCACTCATTTGTTCTTCAAGATATCCTAGCAACGTGATAAAACACAATGTATCATGAATGACAGCTCGTCTAAAAATTTCAAAAGTTCGCGATTGAAATTGATTTCGCAAGTCAACTATATTTTGAATATTGTTCGTGAGGATATACAATATTCAACGGATATATAACGGACTACTTATATGACTCTTATGTCATATATATTGGTAAGAGATCCAGAATCTTTGAATCTTATAAACATAATATTAATAGCATTTTACTTATTTTAGAATTTTTAAACAATATCCTTTGAAATTATGAAAATCATGATTCTGGATCTCTATTTTCATGTATTTCAGATAACTGATTATCTATCATCAGTAACGATTTGGCTGTAGCTACTGTAGCCATACTTTTTCTATACTTTAGACATGAAGTACATACTTGAGCTATACTTAAAAGATATACATCAGCTATACTTTGACTGAACATCAGCTATACATTATCTATACTGCAGCTATACTTCTCAGATATACTTTCAAAATACTTCCCCTATACTTCAACTATACATTGTTATACTTTAGATATATTTGAGCTATACATCCACTATACTTCATTCAAATATACATGAAGTATGGGATCGTCTCAAATGGCATACTTTTACTATACTATCTGAGAGATCACTCCCATACGATTTCACAGATGTTTTCCTAGATCAATCCCATACAAAAATTTTTTTACCCGGGTTAAACTCTTTAGAACACTACACGTGCGCGTGCTTCTCAACTGTCGCTTTATCCACTGCAGTGTTCCCAATAAAAGAATTTTTGAAAGTAGCAGTTCCGTTTTTAATCGATAAAAGCAACGCGTTTCGAAGAAGTTTTACATGTTTTTTAATCGAAACTAAGAACCGAACACGTTTTTTAATAGAAACTAACAAAGCCGACACGTTTCGAAAAATTTTGTGTCCTGCAGTGGGACGCAGATGCTGTTTCGAAGTAGTAAATTGAACAAACCTCTCCTTCTATCTCCATACATTAGAAAAAGAGGTCCGTTCGATGTTACAACCGGAAAAGGATCCACATGTAGTACTGGACCATTATTATTATTATAATTATTATTATACCATTAAGCCATTTCTCTTTCGGGGTAGGCGTGACTTGCTCGGTTGCAAAGTAGTGGGATAGGTATATAGGTGCAAAGTAGGTCGTTGTATGGTATAAGGTAGATAGGTATATAGGTATATATGTGTTAGGTATAGAACCATGAAACCATAATTAACAAAAAATAACCATCAATATAAATCATGCAATTATATGACTGATAATCCATACTAATATAATTATTTTTTATTGGTTTATCATAGTAAATAATAATATTATCCATAAATAAAATTATTGAATGAAACCAAATTCAAATGAGGACGCGGAATTTCCGAACGGCAAGTATCGATTGTCGAAAATCACAATCGATAACTACACGACGAATCAGAAGTGCGGAAAAGGCGTTACGATCTTTCGACTTAGACTCAATGACTGATTTATTGGTTTATCATAGTAAATAATGATATTATACATAAATAAAATTATTGAATGAAACCAAATTCAAATGAGGAGCCGGAATTTCCGAACAGCAATTATCGATTGTCGAAAATCACAATCGATAACTACGCGACGAATTAGAAGTGCGGAAAAGGCGTTACGATATTTCGACTTCGACTCAATCATCTTTTTAGAATAGGATTCTTGGCCCTAATGCTGATTTCTTCGCTCCACGTCACATATGTTGAATTGAAATTAATTTGATCCAAACGACAGAACCACGGTTGTCAACGAGGTGATTCCAAGGCCTGCAATAAATTTCCAAATCCATTCTGATTTTGATATTTCGAATTAACCGAAAGAGACAAGAACCGAGACATTTTGCTCAAGTGTTTGCCAGGCAGGAGCAGCAGCAGCAGGCGCTAATCCGCTCAGCACAGCGTTTTAATACCGCGTCTCGAGATTCTGTTCTTGGTAGCAGGGGGCAGAAAGGGTGGAAAGGGGAAGAAGGAACAATATCGCATTTTATAGTTGTAATCGGGGATCATAATTGTGCAAGTTTGTATGTCTGCTACTCCTAGTAGCACCCCCAAATGACCCCCTTGCACGCTTCTCTATTACCCCCTTCCATGCTGTCTCTAAGACACCCTCGAAGAATGCCTCCGGTGTCAGACTCCTCACATTCAACCACCCTCAACCACCCTCAACCCCCGGCCCGCTAGGTATCCCGGGCCATATAACCGAGGCTAACAAGATTTCGTATATGTAATTGGTTGAGTATTAAATTGCGTATTCCATGGGAGAACATGGGAAATTGGGGGTAAGGGGTGGATAATAGCTGCGGGTTGGATCATTTAGTAACATACTGCACTGCCGTGATGTTTAAGTTTCCCGAAGAGACCCCACCCCCCCCAACCCCTTCTTTAAGGGTTCACTTTATGTCCCTTTGCATTGATTTCTTTTCCCATAAAGATGTACTTGAAGTTACGAATGTTCATATGAACGAAATGGGAAAAAAATTATTTTTGGGTTAAAAACCCTTGAAAATCATCCATTATTCTGACCAGCCTAATACAAGTTTGATTGTCGATATTTAAAAATTTAAGAACGTCAAAAATCATATTTTTTGATCCCGCGAATTATAGGGTAGGTGAGAATGTTCGGCAAGACCCCTACAAACCTCCCTTATAGTATGCACACATAAAACATTAAAAATAACAAGTTTGACTGTCGATATTTGAAAATTTAAGAACGTTAAAAATCCTATGTCTGCATGTTTAAGGGTGGGTTTTAGGGGTCTTGCCGAACATTCTTGCCTACCCTATAATTCGCGGGATAAAAAAATATGATTTTTGACGTTTTTATATTTTCAAATATCGACAATCAAACTTGTATGAGGCAAGTCTGAATAATGGGTGATGTGTAAGGGTAGTAACCCCGTAAAAATTAAAAATTCGAAAAACCGTTCTGAAAGAATATCATTTTTTGACCTTCTAAATGATTGAGGACAAAAAAAAATCGAAAAAAAATCTTCAATTGCGTTCATATGAACGTTCGTAACTTCAAGTAGATCCCATAAAGCAGGAATCATATAATCCTTTCTACAGGAGGCCATGCATAAATTACTTGACTTTTTTTAATGAAATTTTCAGCCCTGTACCCCCTTTTTTAGGGTCCGTAAGGACAGGAGAACGGGGCATTTGGTCAAATCTTACTGTTTTTTATGAGTTAAAAAATCGTTGAAGTTTCAACAAAAAAGATTAATTCTTAAAAAATAATGTGATAGATGATAATTGCACCAAGGAAATATTTTCATTTGAGATAGAAAACAATTGAATTGAAGGAAAAGAGACGAATTTAAAAAAAAACCTTGCACTTTTAACCAAGGATGAATTTTTAACCAAAAAAGATTTTTCAGTCAATGGAGAAAAAATTTTTTTATCCAGAATGTTGAATTTTCAAGCCAAAAATATGAACTTACTGTAAAACAGTTAAAGTTTCAAATAAATAGTTTAATTTTGAACTAAACAGATGAATTTTCAAACAAGAAGATTTATTTTTCACAAAAAAAAAAAAAAAAAAAAATTCTCGATAAAATATATCAACTTTACACCGAATAGATTAATTTTCCTCCCAAAATGTCGAATTTCCAACAAAATAGATAAATACTCAATCAAAACAAATTCATTTTCAACCAAACCGTTGCATTTTTAACCAAAGATGAAATTTCTACAAAAAAAAATGAAATTCCAAATCTTTGAACCAAAAAAATTAATATTTAATCAAGATTAGTTGCATTTTCAACAAAATAGTTAAATTTTTTTAACAAAAAAGAAGAATTTTTTTAGAAAACACTTGAATTTGCAACAAAAAGATAAAATCTCAAACAAAAATGGAAGCTAAATTAACAACAAAAAATAATTTTCAACAAAATAGTGAAATTTCTAACCAAAGAGATGAATTGTCCAACCAAAAAGGCAACTTTTCGACGCATAAAGATTTTTCTTTTTCAACCAAATAGTTGCATTTCTAACAGAAGAAGAGGGAATTTCAAACCAAAATTTTATTTTATTATTAAAAAAGGCGAATTTTCAACTAAAAAAGGTAAATTTTCAACAAAATACTTGAATTTAAAATAAAATGATTAAATTTCCAACGAAATAGTTATATTTATAACTAAATTGTCGAATTTTTAACTTGATGGTCGATGTTTCAAGCAACAAAGATTAAAATTTAAACAAAAAAAGTTTAATTTTCAAAAAAATAAATAAATTTATATGACATTTGATTTTTCAACAAAAAGCTGAATTTTCGAAGAAAAATGAAAGTTGAATTTTCCATAAAATAAAATAATTTTCAACAAGATAGTAATATTTTTAACCTAGGAGATGAATTTTTAAATAAATTGATGAATTTTCCGAGCAGAAAGGCAAATTTTAAACCAAAATTTTTCAGTTTTAGAAAAAAAAAACTTTCATACAAATTGTTTAACTTTCAAATCGAAAGCTGAATTTCCTGTAAAGACGCTGAATTTATTAACTCAAAAATACAAATTTGAAAAAAAATCATTTTCAACCAAACAGTTGTATTTTTAACTAAAAAAGATGAATTTTTTAAACAAAAAAGATTAGTCATGTCTTAAATAAACATTTGTAATTACAAGAAAATAATTAAATTCTCAAAAAAGTAGTTGCAGTTTTCAAAGAAATAGTTGAATTTTCAAGCAAAAAATACGCATTATCGACAAAATTGATGAATTAGTTCAATTTTTAACCAAAAAAATGAATTTTAAACAAAAAATGGAATTTTCAACCTACAAAGATGAATTCTCAAAAAAAAAAATAAAAATAAATAAATAAAGAGTTGATATTTTAACCAAAAAGTATTACATTTTTACCAGAAGAGATGAAATTTAAAACTAAAAAGATGATTTTTCATCAAAAAAGATTAATTTTAATTCCAAAAAGACGAATTTTCAACAAAGAGGAGTAATTTTCTACCAAAAAAGACGAGTTTAAAAAAAAAGTGAAAATTTACATTGTCAGTTTAAAAAAATTTTTTTTTAAACCAAATACAAACGAATTTTAAAACAAATAGTTAAATTTTGAACCAAAGGGATGACTTTTCAGCTAAAATGAATTTTGAACAAAAAAAAACAATTTTCTAACAAAGCGTTTCAACTCTTAACCAAGCACTTTAATTTTAAACAACAAAAATGACGAATTTTTAACAAATTAGTTGAATCTGCAAAAAGAAAGCTTGAATTTTGAAAATTATAATTACCAATTTGAAAATATTTCATTTTTAAGTGCTTAAAATTTATTTACAAAATTTTGATGTTTGGTAGTCAAAATTTTATATTTTTTATATTCGGCATTTAAAATTACTTTATATTTTGAACGTTTTTTTAGAACAATTCAAATTTACAGGTGAAAATGAGAGTGTATTTATTATTTTAACTTAAAAAAATTGGCTCAATCAATTTTAATGTTAAATTAATAATTTGTTATATAATAGCAATTTAAACTTATAAAATTTTAGAAGCTTCGGCTAGAACATTCAATTTACTTTTCAATTTCAAATTATCAACTTTTAATCGCTTTAAATTAAAAACTATTTAAATTCCAAAGTTTTCACTTTCTAATTATTTAATTTTTAAGGCTTTTAATTAGAAATAATATAATTTTAATTCCCACAAATTCTAAATGATCTAATTTTTAAAGATCTAATCTGAAACCCTTTCAGAATGTTAACAACAAAATTCAAAAATGAGATTATAAAAAATTCCTTTCGTCAAGATTAGAATTTTTTTGATTATTTGATCCAATAACGCAATGGAAGAAGAAAGATTTTTAGAGATCGATAAACAGGAGAAGGAGGAAATATAGACTATAAGAAATTGGAAAAAAAGAGATAGAGGAAATTAATAATAGATAGGTCGAAAAACAGAAAAGAGAACGTGGGGAAAAGAGATGGGCAAGAATAGCTAGATCGAGACTGGGAAATGAAGCACAAGAAGCAGTGTATTAGGAGAAGGATAAGAAGCGAAAATTCAGAGTACGTGAATGGTTAGAGGAGACGTAGCAGCATTTATGGAATGGTTATAACAGAGGAAAGGAGGGGAGGAAGAGTATACGAAGAAAATTTTTGGGGACGAAGAATTGGGTGAGGAGTGGGTGAAGAAGGTAGAAGATAGAGAAGTTGAAGAAGGAGAGAGTGCAGGGGAGAGAGAAAGGAAAGCACGAGTGGGAAAGGAAGGAGAAAAAGTAGCGAAAAAGTTAGATTAGTTGTTAAGATAATTAGGTAATGAGTGATGTATGATAAATATGTAAAGAAGCGGAGGTTATGTGCAAGACAATCAAATCCTTGGCAATCTCTTGGAGGAGATAGTTTCAAGGAGGAGAGGGGATAGCAAGAGAATATGGAGAAAATTTCAGGGGATAAAGGATTGAGCGCGGAGGGCATGGAGAAGGTAGAAGAAGCTAGAGGAGTTGAGGAAGAATGAGAGATTGCAGGGGAGAGAGACAGTAAAGCACGAGTGAGAAAGAAATGAGTAAAAGTATACAATAAGTTGGATTAGTTATTTAGATAATTAGGTAATGAGTGACGTATGATAATGATGTAAAGGAACGGAGGTTACGTAAGCCCTAAGGGAACACATTATAAACAAAGAAGAGTAGAAATTTTCCAGTGGAGAGAGCAAGACAACCAAATCCTTGACAATCTTTCGGAGAGGAGAGTTTGAAGGATGAGAGGGGATAGGAAAATATGAAGATAATTTTAGGGTAGGGAAAATTGGATAAGTAGTAGCTGAAAAAGGTGGAAGAAGCTAGAGGAGTTAAAGAAGAATGACAGAGTGTGGAGGAGAGAGGAAGGAAAGCACGAGTGAGAAAGAAATGAGTAAAAGTATAGAATGGGTTAGATTAGTTATTAGGATAATTAGAGTGATGTAAGATAAAGATAGAGTGATGTAAGATGAAGATGTAAAGGAAGGTAGGTTATATAAGCCCTAAGGGAACACATTATAAATAAAGAAGAGTAGAAGTTTTTGAGCGGAGAGTGCAAGACAATCAAGTCCTTGGCAATCTCTTGGTTCTTAACGCCTGACGAGCTAGTCGTTCAAATCTAAAGTTGCTTGAAAATCGTATAGCCGCTCTGGACCGCGACGCCGCCCGGGACTCTCAGCTTAATTAAATGCGTAGGAAAGGGGGTGGTGCGCTGGTAATCGTATAAGGAGAGTAAGTGCGGCGGAGGAAAGGGTTAAGAGGACGACAAGCATCGCTGGTCCAAAGTAGTTAGCTTAGTGATTTTAGCTTGGCTAGTTGTGACATCCGTACAAGATTGGCCCCTAGGTTATGAACCCTAGCCTAGGGGTTTCCAAGTGTTTTGGCCTTATGCTTCCCATACAAGAACTTATACACCATACATGACCCTCTCTTCACTTTCAGTCTCGTTCTAACTTCATTTTATCTTCGTAAGACGGCAGCCTCAGTGGTTTGCCCACCCTTCGGGCTCTATGTTCTTCGGGACCAAATGGGGTTAATTGATGTCTTAGAATTAAAACTAGTCTGTCACTGCACTAATTTTCCACTAATTATCTCATTTTCTAATTTTCCTAAGTTATCTTGGTATAGATCATTTTTAAATTAACATTTTTTGATGGCTAGAAATATTAAATACTAATTAAGGGGTCATCCACAGACGATTTGAGGAGTTTTTCTGAAATTTTCAATTGCACCAAATCTTACTAAGATTTTATAAACTTAGAGATCTTCAGTGTTTTTTTAAACTATTAGTTTTCATTTGATATATTATCAATATTCCTTTTTAATTATTGCATGTTTCCCCATTCCCCTCTTTTTACTTTTTCTTTTTTTACTTCAATTCGAACTATTAGAACCCAATAAGAAAATCTTACTATTTTCAGTCGAAAATAATTTATTTTGGTTGACAAGTCTAACATAATGTTTTCTTGAAAATTCATATTTTTCGGTTAAAAATGTATATTTTTTAGTTGAAAATTGATCTACCCGATTTAAAACTCAATTGCTTGGTAAAAAGTTAAACTTCTTTGCTAAAAAGTATTTTTTTTTAAATACATCTTCTTGGTTGAAATTTTAACCATTTCGTTAAAAATTAATTTTTTTGGTTACAGATTCATAATTTTAATTAAAAATTAACTCCTTTGGCTGAAAATATAACAATTTTTTTTTAAATTCATTTTTTGAATGAAAATTTCTTATTTTAAACTAAAAATTTAAGTATTTCAGTTTTGTTTGAAAATTTATCTTTTTTTAGTTAAAAATTCATTTTTTTTTAATATTCGTTCTTTTTGGTACAAAATTAATATTCTGGTTTCAAAATTCATTTTTTTGTGGAAAATTCACCTACATATTTCGTGAAAAATTAATCTTTTCGGTTATAGGATCATTTTAATTTTTGGTTGAAATCTATTTTTTTTTTATAGAAAATTTGTTATTAGTTGAAAATTTATTCTTATTGGTTGGAATTTTTTTATTTATTTGAAATTTCTTAAATTTTCATTAGTTCAAAATTGATTTTTTTTTTAAATGGAAATTCGAGTTTTTCATTTTTGACGTAAGTTCATCATTTTAGTTTAAAACTTAACTGTGTGGTTGAAAGTTCATGTAGTTTGTTGAAATTTAGTCTGTTTTGGTAGAAAATTAATCTTTTTGGTTAAAAATGTTATTACTTTGACTAAATCTAGTTTTTTGTTTAAAATTCGTTTTTTTATTTGAAAATTAATTTCTTCAACATGAAATTTAGCTATTCCATTATAGGTCTACAATTTACCTTCTTTAATTGAAAATTCAACAATTGGGTTAGAAATAAAGTATTTTGTTGAATTTTTTTTTATTTTAATAAATTATTTGTTGAAAAATTCATTTATTTAGTTGAAAATGCTACTATTGTTTTTTTACTAAACATTTGTATTGCATGAGATTATTTATTTATTTATTTCATAATGATTATTTGCTTATAATATATGTTTACAAAAATTAAACGTCAAAAGGACCTTCTTAACCTGTTAACGGGTTAAGACGCATGTATCCGCACTTTGAGTAACTCCCACAAAACTGAATAGATTTGGACGAAAATTGGTACTTCTAAACTTTTTTGATCGCTGATTATAAATCTGAACTTGAAATTGAGAAATTCAAAATGGTGGATCTAATATGGCAGACCAAAATGCAAAAATTTGCGTGGTTTAAATGAAAGTCAGTACTAAGGGGATCCTTATGTCGCTGATGACCATTCCGTGGTAAAAAATTGAGAAATTAAAAATAGCGGATCCAAAATGGCGGACTAAAAGGCAAAAAGTAAAGAATTTACCAAAAGAAGACACATACCAAATTTGATTCCTTCTCAATCTGTTAACTGGTTAAGACGCATATCCGCACTTTGAGTACCTCCTAAAAAACTCAATGTATTTTGACGAAACTTGGTATCCCTACGTTTTTTATCGCTGATTACAAATCTGAACTTGAAATTACGAAATTCAAAATGGTGGATCTCATATGGCAGACCAAAATGCAATAATTTGCGTGATTTCAATGAAAGTCAGCACTAAGGGGATTCTTAGGTCGCTGGTGA
>CAKNXH010083284.1:6924-17053 GCA_932178445.1 Andricus quercusramuli
AAATCAAATCCTGCTATGCTCATTAAAAAAGTGACTGCGCTACCTAGCAGGGGTAATATTTATTTATACTTTTTTTATCACGAGATGAGAAGGGTAAGGATGAGAATTGAAGCGTCCGACGATGCAGAATATATAAAATGTAGAAATGGATGAATATACGACGGTATCCCAGATACTGACTTTCGCTGCAAGCTACGTGGAGCAGATTAACCGGAAGGGATTATTCCAAAGAGGATGAAGGATGTACGTATTTATTTTGAACCAAGTATGAGAAGGACGTCTGCCACTGGGAGTGAACCTCTTTAAATTACATTTTTTTATAACTTCCCTGTCACGACTGCGTTTTACTAAATCCTCCTCTGTTACAGACAGCCTTCATTATAATGTAATTTTCAAGCTTGAAGGATGAAGCATGTTACCGAGTGTAAAAACATTTTCTATTTTCACAATTATATTACAATGCGAAATACCTACTTGTAAAAAAAACACGAGTTTCACTTATGGACACAGTACGTTTCAACCAATGATAGGTATGATACGAATTTCAACAAAATTTGGCTATGGTACTTCCTTCGTTTGTCTGAAACAAACTACAATGAAATGTTGAGCTTATTCAATTTGAATAAAAGATCAATATTTTCATAAGTTTCATTTCTTTCAGATACTGTGCACAGCATCATCAAATTATGAACACTATGAACAGCATGATCAGAGCCATCAACAAGCACAATCTAATCCGGATGAACAGTTTTCCGGAAGAAACATCTTGCAGATTTTCAAAAAACCTGGATCATCATCAGCCATTACTTTCATGATGTAATTGCTGATTACATTTTGTTCTTTCAAATTAGCTTCCAACAGTGGCTACTTGCTGAACATCTTTCGAAGCAATAGGTATTTTTTCGTTTAGCACATTTTCTAAAGCCTTCGGCAGGTGTCCCACAGGAATGATTAATACCATAGCCTATTTCTTGAAAACACAAAGAAACAGGGTGATTTTTTTTGTTGCAGCTCATTTTTTATGTTCTCTAAATAAGATTTTCTTTCTCAAAATGAGAATACTTCAAGTGTGAAACTATGTAGCTACATTCTCATTCTCCGTTGTCTCATTTTTGTTGCACCTCAAAACAACACCGAATCAGCGTACTTTTAATTTTTCTGTGAACAGTTTTTATAGATCTGAATCGATTTTGTTGAATCCTCAATAACTTTTTTAGTTTTTGACTTCTGTGTGATATTTGAAGTACCATAAAGTCCGCTAGATTAATCAATATGGATAGATATTTGACAATCGTGTTTTCTGGCTTTCTCCACTTTTATGTGACTCTTGGATCTTTCTGTTAAACATACATTTTTGCATTACTCACAGAATAAAATATAGTTTCATTCTGAACAAAGAAACGGCATCAAAATTGTACTGCAACAAAACTGAACCATAATCGGTTCATATTGAGCTATACAAATATTGAAAGCAATTTAATTGTTTTTCAGTTTTTATATTGACCAATAGAGTGAACATAACTAAAATTCAAAATAAGATTATAAGAAAATGAACTAAACAAAACTGAATCTCTAGTTTTTTCTGTGCTGATAACCCAGGAATGCTTCGGTAACTTCACGTCTTCATAATGTGGCATAGTTGGTTAAAATGTTGTGAAGGCATTGCTCGAAAAGGGTAATGGGACATACATTCCTTTATGAATTTTCTTACAAGATTTTTGACTTTTTTATTATAGAAAAAGAATTTGGTTTATTGTTTCCAATGACGACTTTTATGACACATGGTGCACACACCTTTTTCCTATTTTCTTCATGAGCACATTCATAATCCATTTGAAAGGATATGATATGATATGATATATATGGAACCTCCTTGACAAAGAATACTGTTTCTCAAAAACGTGAGGAAGGGAGTTTATGAACTCAGTTTACAATTTATTATGATATAGTTATTTTTCAGCTAACAATGGTCAACGTAATAAATATAATTGAAAAACTGAAAATCGTTGAAGATATTCCGGGAATAGTATCAGCTGCAATTTTAGTGTTTTCATTTTTTGGAGCCCAAGATGGATACAAATACAGTAATGTAGTCTGATTTTGTCAACATGTTGATCATACATCTAGGATTGGTTGAAGCACACTATGTGGGGCATTCCATTCCATATGAGCAAACTGACCAAAACTGCCCAAAATTGCCCAAAATGTTTTTCGATTTTCCATATAGCATGTTATGGAGATATTACGGGTTAGTTGGTACACTTTGATGTGACAACCATTTTTCAATAAAATCGTATTGCTTCAAAACGAAATAAAGTTTGTGAATGATGAAATAGAAATGAAATTCACAAAGATTTACGACGGTTGTAATCATTCTTCAAAAGTATATGTCCGTTCTTATAAGCTCCTAAGATGCACAACATTGTTCATGATGTCCATTCAGGGTTACAAATAAGAAGATTTACGCACTCTTTCAATACGCATTTCATCAAAACCTGAGTAGTGATTTGAGACGTTCGGAATTTAAGTTTTCAATTTCAAAAGCTATAGAAGGGTACATCTTTTAAGAAATGGTTACCATCATCATAAGTATTGTCAAATTGCCTTTCGAATCCGTTAGTTACAAACTAAAGTTAGTTTATTTTTTACGCAATAACATTTCATTGAAAAATGGTCTCGACATCAAAGTGTACCAACTACACTCCCCATATATTGGTATCCATGCAATATAGTGAATTTGAAGAAAATCAAAAACATTTGTTTTGGATAGTGCGCTAATATGAAATGGAATGCTCCTTACATATAATCTAATTTTCAAGCTGGAAGGATGTAACATGTTACCAAATGTATAAATATTTTCCATTCTCACAATAATAATATTTTGATAAAAATTATTTGAATTTATGATAAATTGTAGGAATTATCAGGAATAATGGACTTTAAAGTGATAAATAATCAGTATAGCTCCGCTGAAAGGAACAGAAGTTTCGCTTATACTCTGCAGGATTGTACGATAGCCCGCAGATGGCGTAACGTACGGTATTTATTTTTGAGCAAACAAACACTTGAATGATGAGATCATGCGAGGCGTATAACATGTGTACGAATGTACGAACATCGCTATTTTGCAGAGAATATATATGAATATATACGTCATGTTTCAAGCACTGCTGCATAATCGACAATGTTATTTTTCGTCCATCCAAGCGCAATTCCATTAAAGGCATACGAATGCCACTTTCCGATTTTACATCGAATGTTATTTACCCTGAGAAAAAAGCGAAGACTTTTGTCAAATATTTGAAATCCCTTACAACGCAGAATTCAAAATTGTAATGAAACACCCAATCAGTTAATTTAAAGGCACAAAAAAATATGTCGATACGTTCAAAAATATGAGAAGCATATTTAATTAAAACGTTACACTCAGAAATATCATCTTCAATAATTCCCGAGTAAAAAAGTCCAATGGGGATTACAACTGAATTACAGGGTATAACGCACTTTTCATAAAATTTTTTTTTATTGCTCAAAAGTCTAATTTCATTTTCCGAAAAGCTCAAAAACAGCCCTGCAGTGGAGCATTTTTTATGAGATTGTTAGCTAAAATAGAAAAGTGCTACTTTTCTTTTTTTAATTTTTACAATTGCTAAAATCTCAAAAACATTCCGCACAGTGGGGTTGATTATGGTTCCCTCTCATTTCACAAAAATTTTCAGACCAAAGTTAAAACCATCGGCTGTTTTTGAACTTTTTTGGAAAATTCATATTTAAAACATTAGAAGGAAGGCTTAGGTGCCAATCTAAAAAATAAATATTTTTTCTGAAAAACAATCTTGCAAAATGATTTCGGGAACGCACGAATAGGAACTTCGTTAAAAAGTAAATAAGCCCATATTTTTGGTTTGTTAAAATAAAGTTTTGTTCAACTTTTGCAAGATATTTACAGTTGCGTGATGTGCAAAAGTTCAGAAAGAAGATGAGAGGTCATTTTATTTTTTTAAATGAAAAATCTGATGAGGTCAAAGTTTTAAAATATTAAAAACTGGGAGATTCGAAATACCAAAGATTTTCTTTAAAAAAGAATTTGAAGGGGAAAAAATAGCAAAAGAAAGTTTTGTTTTTTTACAGTCGCCTCTGAAACTAACAATTTTAGAAACAACATTCATAGAGAACATTTTTTTTTCTCTGTAGCCGATATAAAAAAATACTCGTTTTGCAATAAACAATTCAAGAAAACAGCAAATTTTGCGTTAAAAATAAATGCTAAAAATGTTACATGTTTATTTATTAAATTCTCATATATGGTTATGTGAATAAAACTTTTTTATACTTGTTGTTAATACAAAATTCGCTATCTCTTCACCTGTCGAGAGTTGAATTTTAACTTTGAAAATTAAACTGATTGGTTGAAAAATAACTTTTTTGTTGAAAACTTAATTGTTTTTTTTAAAGAAAATTAGTTTAATTATTATTGGAAATTCAACTGTTTTGTAGAATATTCGTTTTTTTTGTTGTTGAAAATTAATTCTCTTATTCAAAATTTATCCACTCAATTTTTTATTAAAAATTGATCTTTTTAGTTCATAAATTCAACTTTTTACTCAATAATTTTTCGAAATAATCATATCTTAAAATCGAAAAATCATCTTCTTTGTTTAGAAATTCGATTATTTGCTTAAAAATTGAATTTTTTGTTAAAAATTAATATTTTCAAGATGAAAATCGTCTACTATTTTCGTAGACAATTCAACTATTGGTTCGAAAATGAAACTTTTTGTTGAAAATTAAAATTAAATTATATTAAAATATATAAAATTAAATTTTTTTATTTCTTTTTTTTATGAAAATTAATTTTTTCAACTGAAAATTTAGCTTCTTATTAAAAAATAATCTGATTTGATTGAAGATTTAACTAGTTTGTTTTGATTATTCCATTTTTGGTTGAAAATTTATTTTTTTTTATTCGAAAATTCAACTATTGGGTTGAAAATTCTTATTTTTTGGTAGAAAATTAATCATTTTGATTGAAAATTCATGTCTTTGAGTTGTTTGGAAAATTTGTAGTTGTTTCTCCTGAATTTTTTTTTGTAGTTGTAAATTTTATTATTTGGTTGAAAATTTAACAATTTTCTCAAAAAGACATCTTTTTTTTGAAAATTCAACTGCTTTTTTAATTCTTTTTCGAAAGAAATTTCAACTTTCTTGGATCAAAACGCAACTGTTTGGTTGAAAATAAAACTATTTGTTAAAAAGTCATACTTTGTTTTGAAAATTCTACTGTTCTGTTGAAAATTTAACTGTTTCGTAGAAAATTTACTTTTTTTTTAAATTCATATTTTGGTGTTAAAATTAACTGAAATCTTTTCTGGATGAAAGTTCAACATTAAAAAAAAATGGGACCTTTTTTATTGAAAATTCATCTGTTTTAGTACAAATTTCATCTTTCTTGGATAAAAATTCAATAATTTCGTTAAAAATTCATTCTCTTCGGTGGAAAAAATTCGTCTTTTTGGATGAAAAATTCAATTTTGTGGGTACACTCTAATTTTTTTGTTCAGAAATTCATATCTTGATCTTGAAAAGTCAATTGGAATCTTTTCTGGATGAAAATTCATCTATTTTTTTATAATTTCTTTTCTTTTTAAATAAAAATTGATCTGTTTTAAGAGAAATTTCATCTTTTTTGAGTAAAAATGCAACTATTGGGTAGAAAATTGAACTTTTTTGTTAAAAAGTCATCCTTTTTGGGTAAAAATTCGTCATTTTCGATTGAAAATTCAATTTTTTTTGTAGAAACTCATTTCTTGGTTAAAGATTCATATTTTGATCGTGAGAAGTCAACTCAAATCTTCTTTAACAGAAAATTGAACTATTCTTGTTAATTTATTTTTTTGATTTATAAATTCGTGCGCTTTGGTAGAAATTTCTTTTTGAAAACTATTTTATTTGAAAGATTTGGTTGCATCATTTTATGAAGAAATCCTTTTTTTGTTTGAAGAGTTATCTTTTTAGTTAAAAATTCATCTCCCTAGTTGAAACTTCAATTATATTTTGATGAAAATTAATCTTTTTGTATTGAAAATTTAACTACTTGGGTAAAAGCTAAACTAAATTGTTGAAAATTTAACTTTTCCATTGTTTTTAAGGTTGATATTTTTTAGTTGAAAATTCTCCTTTTTTCGTGAAAAAAATGTTTTTGGTTTGAAATTCCATTTTTGTTGGGTAAGAATGCATCAGTTTCGTGGAAAAATAATTTTTTGTTAAAGTCATATTTTTTGTTGGTAAATTCAATTTTTGTAGAGAAAATTCGTCTTTTGGCTTGAAGGTGCAACAATTTCGGTAAAATTCTCTTTCTTTAGTAAAAAATCTTCATTTTGTTGAAAATTCGTCTTTTTGGTTTTAAAAAACATTTTTTTTGTATAAATCTCATGTTTTTTGACTGAAATATAAACTATGAAACTTTTTGTTGGGAATTTATATTTTTATGTTTAAAATTCAAGTATTTGGTTAAAAAAAAGCCATCTTTTATAGCAGAAAAGACAGTTTTTTGTTTAAAATAAATTAATAAAGTTTTAAATTTTTAAATTGTATCTGAAATACTGTTTTATTCCGTTTATAACAGATTCTATGTTAAAAGTAATCCGTTACGTAATTTAAGTACATTTTATTTGTTTAAGCCACTTTTTGTTTTGTTTTAATAAACAGAGCATGTCCGATTTACCCGAGAACAGTACATTAGGGTGGTCCAAAAATGCATTGTAACAATTTTTTTTTTGAATTTCCATCGGGACACCCCCCAAATTTGTTCGAATCCACACAAAAAAAAAAGATATTTAGGGGTGCCGCAAGCCCCATGAAGTTTAACATGTATTTCCCATAAGAAAAAAAGACGTTGTTGTAAATCTTATTCAGAATTCTCAATATTATCTCAATCGAGTTGAAACTCGACATTTCTCTTCATATTGAGGATTCTCAATAAGATTTACAAAAACGTCTTTTTTTCTTATGGGAAATAAATGTTTTATGGGGCTTGCGGCACCCCTTAATATCATTTTTTTTTCAAAACAAAAAGAAAGGATTTATTTTTGTGTGGATTCGAAAAAATTTGGGGGGTATCCCCATAAAAATGCAAACAAAATTTTTTCCAATGCATTTTTGGACCACCCTATTGCACAGTTTCTTCATCAGGACGGCAGTATTGGGGTCGGTAGGTTTTTCCAATTCTTGCCTGGCACTGTATGCGTTAAATATGGTATTTGGAAAGGATGCCGCGATGTTTGAAAGTACGGAACGAGGCGAGGCGAGGCGCGGCGAGGGTGACCCACCGGTGGTGGTAGTGGAGGGTGGTAAATATTAGTTACCCCACTATTCCATCGCCGTTTCGCTGAGAACGGCTGAAGGTAGAGACGGTAGCGGCGGCGGCGCGGCGACTAAATTCAATTTGGGTTCTGGCCTGTGTTTAGATTCCTCGCTGGTTGTTTAGTTTAGAGGAACAAAGAAAACATCTATGTGTTTATTCTAGCCGACGCTATACTCCCCTCTCCCAACCCTTAGATACTCTTTCTCTCTCTACCCCCCCCCCCCCCTCTCTCTTTCTCATTCTCTCTCTCCCTCTTTTCCCTTGGCGTATTTTAATCGGCCTTCCATCCATCTCCTGCTTTTCCTACTGTCCTTCATATAAACTTTCCCTCACTCCATCCACCACTCTTCAGCTTGCTTTACACGAATTAATCCATTTTCATTCAATTTCGCAAAAACCGCATTCTCTTTCGGAAAAAATCCCTTTTGCAACAAATTTAACGAGTAAGGGGTCGTACTTAAATCACGGGGAGCACAGTGCAAAAAGAGCTCAAAAAAGGGGAAATAGGTTGGTTTTCTCACGAAAAAGGGGAAAATAGGGGAAAGATTATTTCATTTTAATATGTTGAAAAGAACTGTCTTTTTGTAAGTCATGTTATATTTTTGAATAATTTTGAATTATTCTTCAATGATTTCTGCCATTGAAGATTTGTTTTTAAAAATTGGATTTGTCATTTCAAACTTACTATAATTAATACTTTCAATGTAAATTTTAAAACTAAACTCTAACTAAACAAGTAAAGAAAAAAAATTTGAAATCGGTTAATTATTCTCTTCTCTTTCTTAAATTTACAATTAAAAATTTTTTTAAATAAATAAAATGTTGCCTTATTTAAACATTTTTCTAAATATACAAAAACATGTTTTTGGATTGATTCGAACCTGAAATTTCGTCAGCTTAAACCAAAGAAACATGTTATTATTTTTTATTAATGGGAAACATTTTTTTCTTGGTGTTTATAAAGTTCCAAAATTGCAAAAAATATATGAAATCTCATAAAATGCTACCTTCCGACAACATTTTTTTCCGAAAAAGAAAAATAAAAATTTTTTTCTTTGATTCAAGCTGAATAATTTTCAGATTCGATATATTGAACCTTTTTTAAAATTCGTGCGTATGACTCAATCAAAAAAAAAAACATGACTTTGCATTTTTCAAAAAAATGGTAACTGAGCGAAAAATTTATTTTTAAATTTCGCAATTTTGAATTTTCAATAAATAAGATAATTTTTCTAAAAATGGTTGATTTGTTGAATTATGAACATCAGTTTTTAACCAAAACTTGAATAGTTATATTTTCGTTACAAAAAATTGATTTTTAATCGAAAAAACTGAATTTTCTCCCAAATTGTTGAATTTTGAAGCCTGTAAGAAAATTTTTCTACAATGCAGTTAATCTTTAATCCGAAAACACGAATTCTCAACAAGGGTTGAGTTTTCAAACAAAAACGATTTTTGAGTCAATAATGGAAAAAAATTGCATTCCAAATGTCAAATTTTAAAGCAAGAAGATTAATTTTTTTTAAAAAAGGTCGAATTTTTGACAAATTACATAAATTTTTAACCAAATAGTTGAATTTTCAAAATAAAAAAGATCAACTTTAAACCAAAAATGGAATTGCTACATTTTCATTTCAAGAAACTAATTTTCAAATGAAAAAAACAATTTTCTACAAAGTTATTGAATTTTTGAGCAAAAAAAAACTTTCCACAATAGAGTTGAATTCAAAAATATAAGCTTTCAATACAAAAAATAATTTTCAATCAAAAATTGCAATTCTTAGTTTTAAAAAATGAATTTTTAACAAAGTAGTTTGATTTTCAACCAGAAAGACAGAATACTTATCAACAAAAAAAATATATTTCCACCAAAATAGTTAAATTTTTAACCAATTCTCTGACAAAAATATAAGTTTTGAACGAAATTCATGAACTTGCAACCAAATAGTTGAATTTCCGACTAAAAAAAGATCCATTTTTAAACACAAATGGAATAGTTCAATTGGGAAATCAAAAAAATAATTTTTAACGAAAAAAAAGTTTCAGCAATAGTTAAATTTTCAAGAAAAGATTAAAAAAAAATTACTCAAGTTAGAACATTTAGAATTGCAGTTGATGAATTTGGAATATTCCATTTTTTAATTAGGTATTTAACTATGTCTTTTTGGTAGAGAATTAATCTTCTTGGTTGAAAATTTATCTTTTTGGTTGAAGATTGAACTATTTGGTTAAAAATTCAAATGTTTTGTAGAGATTTCTTTTTCTTGGTGAAAAATTTAACAATTTTGTAGAAAATTCAACTATTTAGTAAAAAATCCACAATCCGCAGATTGATGGGATAGTTACACAATTTAGGTGAACTTTTTTTTTCTTTCTTGACTGAAAAATCTTTATTTGTTGAAATCTTTCTTTTGGTTTTTGAAATTCCTTTTTTTAAATAAAATTCAATTATTTTGTTGAAATTTAATTATTTTGTTAAAAATTAAAGTATTTTAAAAACAGTTTAAAATTCATCTCATTGGTTAAAAATTCAACTATTTCATTGAAAACTGATGTTTTTTTAATTGAAAATTCAACTGCATGGGTAAAAGTTTAACAACTGTTGATCTTTTTTTAATGAAGGGTGAAAACTTCATTTTCAAAATTCTATGATTTTTCCTCGACCAATATTTTTTCTTGACCATTAAGATTCAAATACCATTGATATTCATATACAAATAAAAAATTTTTAATTTATTTATTTTAACCAGAAAAGAGACTTTTCTA
>CAKNXH010083285.1:6921-17051 GCA_932178445.1 Andricus quercusramuli
AAATCAAATCCTGCTATGCTCATTAAAAAAGTGACTGCGCTACCTAGCAGGGGTAATATTTATTTATACTTTTTTTATCACGAGATGAGAAGGGTAAGGATGAGAATTGAAGCGTCCGACGATGCAGAATATATAAAATGTAGAAATGGATGAATATACGACGGTATCCCAGATACTGACTTTCGCTGCAAGCTACGTGGAGCAGATTAACCGGAAGGGATTATTCCAAAGAGGATGAAGGATGTACGTATTTATTTTGAACCAAGTACGAGAAGGACGTCTGCCACTGGGAGTGAACCTCTTTAAATTACATTTTTTTATAACTTCCCTGTCACGACTGCGTTTTACTAAATCCTCCTCTGTTACAGACAGCCTTCATTATAATGTAATTTTCAAGCTTGAAGGATGAAGCATGTTACCGAGTGTAAAAACATTTTCTATTTTCACAATTATATTACAATGCGAAATACCTACTTGTAAAAAAAACACGAGTTTCACTTATGGACACAGTACGTTTCAACCAATGATAGGTATGATACGAATTTCAACAAAATTTGGCTATGGTACTTCCTTCGTTTGTCTGAAACAAACTACAATGAAATGTTGAGCTTATTCAATTTGAATAAAATATCAATATTTTCATAAGTTTCATTTTTTTCAGATACTGTGCACAGCATCATCAAACTATGAACACTATGAACAGCATGATCAGAGTCATCAACAAGCACAATCTAATCCGGATGAACAGTTTTCCGGAAGAAACATCTTGCAGATTTTCAAAAAACCTGGATCATCATCAGCCATTACTTTCATGATGTAATTGCTGATTACATTTTGTTCTTTCAAATTAGCTTCCAACAGTGGCTACTTGCTGAACATCTTTCGAAGCAATAGGTATTTTTTCGTTTAGCACATTTTCTAAAGCTGTCAGCAGGAGTCCCACTGGAATGATTAATACCATAGCCTATTTCTTGAAAACAAGAAACAGGGGGATTTTTTTTTTGTTGCAGCTCATTTTTTATGTTTTCTAAATAAGATTTTCTTTCTCAAAATGAGAATACTTCAAGTGTGAAACTATGTAGCTACATTCTCATTCTCCGTTGTCTCATTTTTGTTGCACCTCAAAACAACACCGAATCAGCGTACTTTTAATTTTTCTGTTAACACTTTTCACAGATCTGAATTGATTTTGTTGAATCCTCAATAACTTTTTTAGTTTTTGACTTCTGTGTGATATTTGAAGTACCATAAAGTCCGCTAGATTAATCAATATGGATAGATATTTGACAATCGTGTTTTCTGGCTTTCTCCACTTTTATGTGACTCTTGGATCTTTCTGTTAAACATACATTTTTGCATTACTCACAGAATAAAATATAGTTTCATTCTGAACAAAGAAACGTCATCAAAATTGTACTGAAACAAAACTGAACCATAATCGGTTCATATTGAGCTATACAAATATTGAAAGCAATTTAATTGTTTTTCAGTTTTTATATTGACCAATAGAGTGAACATAACTAAAATTCAAAATAAGATTATAAGAAAATGAACTAAACAAAACTGAATCTCTAGTTTTTTCTGTGCTGATAACCCAGGAATGCTTCGGTAACTTCACGTCTTCATAATGTGGCATAGTTGGTTAAAATGTTGTGAAGGCATTGCTCGAAAAGGGTAATGGGACATACATTCCTTTATGAATTTTCTTACAAGATTTTTGACTTTTTTATTATAGAAAAAGAATTTGGTTTATTGTTTCCAATGACGACTTTTATGACACATGGTGCACACACCTTTTTCCTATTTTCTTCATGAGCACATTCATAATCCATTTGAAAGGATATGATATGATATGATATATATGAAACCTCCTTGACAAAGAATACTGTTTCTCAAAAACGTGAGGAAGGGAGTTTATGAACTCAGTTTACAATTTATTATGATATAGTTATTTTTCAGCTAACAATGGTCAACGTAATAAATATAATTGAAAAACTGAAAATCGTTGAAGATATTCCGGGAATAGTATCAGCTGCAATTTTAGTGTTTTCATTTTTTGGAGCCCAAGATGGATACAAATACAGTAATGTAGTCTGATTTTGTCAACATGTTGATCATACATCTAGGATTGGTTGAAGCACACTATGTGGGGCATTCCATTCCATATGAGCAAACTGACCAAAACTGCCCAAAATTGCCCAAAATGTTTTTCGATTTTCCATATAGCATGTTATGGAGATATTACGGGTTAGTTGGTACACTTTGATGTGACAACCATTTTTCAATAAAATCGTATTGCTTCAAAACGAAATAAAGTTTGTGAATGATGAAATAGAAATGAAATTCACAAAGATTTACGACGGTTGTAATCATTCTTCAAAAGTATATGTCCGTTCTTATAAGCTCCTAAGATGCACAACATTGTTCATGATGTCCATTCAGGGTTACAAATAAGAAGATTTACGCACTCTTTCAATACGCATTTCATCAAAACCTGAGTAGTGATTTGAGACATTCGGAATTTAAATTTTCAATTTCAAAAGCTATAGAAGGGTACATCTTTTAAGAAATGGTTACCATCATCATAAGTATTGTCAAATTGCCTTTCGAATCCGTTAGTTACAAACTAAAGTTAGTTTATTTTTTACGCAATAACATTTCATTGAAAAATGGTCTCGACATCAAAGTGTACCAACTACACTCCCCATATATTGGTATCCATGCAATATAGCGAATTTGAAGAAAATCAAAAACATTTGTTTCGGGTAGTGCGCTAATATGAAATGGAATGCTCCTTACATATAATCTAATTTTCAAGCTGGAAGGATGTAACATGTTACCAAATGTATAAATATTTTCCATTCTCACAATAATAATATTTTGATAAAAATTATTTGAATTTATGATAAATTGTAGGAATTATCAGGAATAATGGACTTTAAAGTGATAAATAATCAGTATAGCTCCGCTGAAAGGAACAGAAGTTTCGCTTATACTCTGCAGGATTGTACGATAGCCCGCAGATGGCGTAACGTATGGTATTTATTTTTGAGCAAACAAACACTTGAATGATGAGATCATGCGAGGCGTATAACATGTGTACGAATGTACGAACATCGCTATTTTGCAGAGAATATATATGAATATATACGTCATGTTTCAAGCACTGCTGCATAATCGACAATGTTATTTTTCGTCCATCCAAGCGCAATTCCATTAAAGGCATACGAATGCCACTTTCCGATTTTACATCGAATGTTATTTACCCTGAGAAAAAAGCGAAGACTTTTGTCAAATATTTGAAATCCCTTACAACGCAGAATTCAAAATTGTAATGAAACACCCAATCAGTTAATTTAAAGGCACAAAAAAATATGTCGATACGTTCAAAAATATGAGAAGCATATTTAATTAAAACGTTACACTCACAAATATCATCTTCAATAATTCCCGAGTAAAAAAGTCCAATGGGGATTACAACTGAATTACAGGGTATAACGCACTTTTCATAAAATTTTTTTTTATTGCTCAAAAGTCTAATTTCATTTTCCGAAAAGCTCAAAAACAGCCCTGCAGTGGAGCATTTTTTATGAGATTGTTAGCTAAAATAGAAAAGTGCTACTTTTCTTTTTTTAATTTTTACAATTGCTAAAATCTCAAAAACATTCCGCACAGTGGGGTTGATTATGGTTCCCTCTCATTTCACAAAAATTTTCAGACCAAAGTTAAAACCATCGGCTGTTTTTGAACTTTTTTGGAAAATTCATATTTAAAACATTAGAAGGAAGGTTTAGGTGCCAATCTAAAAAATAAATATTTTTTCTGAAAAACAATCTTGCAAAATGATTTCGGGAACGCACGAATAGGAACTTCGTTAAAAAGTAAATAAGCCCATATTTTTGGTTTGTTAAAATAAAGTTTTGTTCAACTTTTGCAAGATATTTACAGTTGCGTGATGTGCAAAAGTTCAGAAAGAAGATGAGAGGTCATTTTATTTTTTTAAATGAAAAATCTGATGAGGTCAAAGTTTTAAAATATTAAAAACTGGGAGATTCGAAATACCAAAGATTTTCTTTAAAAAAGAATTTGAAGGGGAAAAAATAGCAAAAGAAAGTTTTGTTTTTTTACAGTCGCCTCTGAAACTAACAATTTTAGAAACAACATTCATAGAGAACATTTTTTTTTCTCTGTAGCCGATATAAAAAAATACTCGTTTTGCAATAAACAATTCAAGAAAACAGCAAATTTTGCGTTAAAAATAAATGCTAAAAATGTTACATGTTTATTTATTAAATTCTCATATATGGTTATGTGAATAAAACTTTTTTATACTTGTTGTTAATACAAAATTCGCTATCTCTTCACCTGTCGAGAGTTGAATTTTAACTTTGAAAATTAAACTGATTGGTTGAAAAATAACTTTTTTGTTGAAAACTTAATTGTTTTTTTTAAAGAAAATTAGTTTAATTATTATTGGAAATTCAACTGTTTTGTAGAATATTCGTTTTTTTTGTTGTTGAAAATTAATTCTCTTATTCAAAATTTATCCACTCAATTTTTTATTAAAAATTGATCTTTTTAGTTCATAAATTCAACTTTTTACTCAATAATTTTTCGAAATAATCATATCTTAAAATCGAAAAATCATCTTCTTTGTTTAGAAATTCGATTATTTGCTTAAAAATTGAATTTTTTGTTAAAAATTAATATTTTCAAGATGAAAATCGTCTACTATTTTCGTAGACAATTCAACTATTGGTTCGAAAATGAAACTTTTTGTTGAAAATTAAAATTAAATTATATTAAAATATATAAAATTAAATTTTTTTATTTCTTTTTTTTATGAAAATTAATTTTTTCAACTGAAAATTTAGCTTCTTATTAAAAAATAATCTGATTTGATTGAAGATTTAACTAGTTTGTTTTGATTATTCCATTTTTGGTTGAAAATTTATTTTTTTTTATTCGAAAATTCAACTATTGGGTTGAAAATTCTTATTTTTTGGTAGAAAATTAATCATTTTGATTGAAAATTCATGTCTTTGAGTTGTTTGGAAAATTTGTAGTTGTTTCTCCTGAATTTTTTTTTGTAGTTGTAAATTTTATTATTTGGTTGAAAATTTAACAATTTTCTCAAAAAGACATCTTTTTTTTGAAAATTCAACTGCTTTTTTAATTCTTTTTCGAAAGAAATTTCAACTTTCTTGGATCAAAACGCAACTGTTTGGTTGAAAATAAAACTATTTGTTAAAAAGTCATACTTTGTTTTGAAAATTCTACTGTTCTGTTGAAAATTTAACTGTTTCGTAGAAAATTTACTTTTTTTTTAAATTCATATTTTGGTGTTAAAATTAACTGAAATCTTTTCTGGATGAAAGTTCAACATTAAAAAAAAATGGGACCTTTTTTATTGAAAATTCATCTGTTTTAGTACAAATTTCATCTTTCTTGGATAAAAATTCAATAATTTCGTTAAAAATTCATTCTCTTCGGTGGAAAAAATTCGTCTTTTTGGATGAAAAATTCAATTTTGTGGGTACACTCTAATTTTTTTGTTCAGAAATTCATATCTTGATCTTGAAAAGTCAATTGGAATCTTTTCTGGATGAAAATTCATCTATTTTTTTATAATTTCTTTTCTTTTTAAATAAAAATTGATCTGTTTTAAGAGAAATTTCATCTTTTTTGAGTAAAAATGCAACTATTGGGTAGAAAATTGAACTTTTTTGTTAAAAAGTCATCCTTTTTGGGTAAAAATTCGTCATTTTCGATTGAAAATTCAATTTTTTTTGTAGAAACTCATTTCTTGGTTAAAGATTCATATTTTGATCGTGAGAAGTCAACTCAAATCTTCTTTAACAGAAAATTGAACTATTCTTGTTAATTTATTTTTTTGATTTATAAATTCGTGCGCTTTGGTAGAAATTTCTTTTTGAAAACTATTTTATTTGAAAGATTTGGTTGCATCATTTTATGAAGAAATCCTTTTTTTGTTTGAAGAGTTATCTTTTTAGTTAAAAATTCATCTCCCTAGTTGAAACTTCAATTATATTTTGATGAAAATTAATCTTTTTGTATTGAAAATTTAACTACTTGGGTAAAAGCTAAACTAAATTGTTGAAAATTTAACTTTTCCATTGTTTTTAAGGTTGATATTTTTTAGTTGAAAATTCTCCTTTTTTCGTGAAAAAAATGTTTTTGGTTTGAAATTCCATTTTTGTTGGGTAAGAATGCATCAGTTTCGTGGAAAAATAATTTTTTGTTAAAGTCATATTTTTTGTTGGTAAATTCAATTTTTGTAGAGAAAATTCGTCTTTTGGCTTGAAGGTGCAACAATTTCGGTAAAATTCTCTTTCTTTAGTAAAAAATCTTCATTTTGTTGAAAATTCGTCTTTTTGGTTTTAAAAAACATTTTTTTTGTATAAATCTCATGTTTTTTGACTGAAATATAAACTATGAAACTTTTTGTTGGGAATTTATATTTTTATGTTTAAAATTCAAGTATTTGGTTAAAAAAAAGCCATCTTTTATAGCAGAAAAGACAGTTTTTTGTTTAAAATAAATTAATAAAGTTTTAAATTTTTAAATTGTATCTGAAATACTGTTTTATTCCGTTTATAACAGATTCTATGTTAAAAGTAATCCGTTACGTAATTTAAGTACATTTTATTTGTTTAAGCCATTTTTTGTTTTGTTTTAATAAACAGAGCATGTCCGATTTACCCGAGAACAGTACATTAGGGTGGTCCAAAAATGCATTGTAACAATTTTTTTTTTGAATTTCCATCGGGACACCCCCCAAATTTGTTCGAATCCACACAAAAAAAAAAGATATTTAGGGGTGCCGCAAGCCCCATGAAGTTTAACATGTATTTCCCATAAGAAAAAAAGACGTTGTTGTAAATCTTATTCAGAATCCTCAATATTATCTCAATCGAGTTGAAACTCGACATTTCTCTTCATATTGAGGATTCTCAATAAGATTTACAAAAACGTCTTTTTTTCTTATGGGAAATAAATGTTTTATGGGGCTTGCGGCGCCCCTGAATATCATTTTTTTTTTCAAAACAAAAAGAAAGGATTTATTTTTGTGTGGATTCGAAAAAATTTGGGGGGTATCCCCATAAAAATGCAAACAAAATTTTTTCCAATGCATTTTTGGACCACCCTATTGCACAGTTTCTTCATCAGGACGGCAGTATTGGGGTCGGTAGGTTTTTCCAATTCTTGCCTGGCACTGTATGCGTTAAATATGGTATTTGGAAAGGATGCCGCGATGTTTGAAAGTACGGAACGAGGCGAGGCGAGGCGCGGCGAGGGTGACCCACCGGTGGTGGTAGTGGAGGGTGGTAAATATTAGTTACCCCACTATTCCATCGCCGTTTCGCTGAGAACGGCTGAAGGTAGAGACGGTAGCGGCGGCGGCGCGGCGACTAAATTCAATTTGGGTTCTGGCCTGTGTTTAGATTCCTCGCTGGTTGTTTAGTTTAGAGGAACAAAGAAAACATCTATGTGTTTATTCTAGCCGACGCTATACTCCCCTCTCCCAACCCTTAGATACTCTTTCTCTCTCTACCCCCCCCCCCCCCTCTCTCTTTCTCATTCTCTCTCTCCCTCTTTTCCCTTGGCGTATTTTAATCGGCCTTCCATCCATCTCCTGCTTTTCCTACTGTCCTTCATATAAACTTTCCCTCACTCCATCCACCACTCTTCAGCTTGCTTTACACGAATTAATCCATTTTCATTCAATTTCGCAAAAACCGCATTCTCTTTCGGAAAAAATCCCTTTTGCAACAAATTTAACGAGTAAGGGGTCGTACTTAAATCACGGGGAGCACAGTGCAAAAAGAGCTCAAAAAAGGGGAAATAGGTTGGTTTTCTCACGAAAAAGGGGAAAATAGGGGAAAGATTATTTCATTTTAATATGTTGAAAAGAACTGTCTTTTTGTAAGTCATGTTATATTTTTGAATAATTTTGAATTATTCTTCAATGATTTCTGCCATTGAAGATTTGTTTTTAAAAATTGGATTTGTCATTTCAAACTTACTATAATTAATACTTTCAATGTAAATTTTAAAACTAAACTCTAACTAAACAAGTAAAGAAAAAAAATTTGAAATCGGTTAATTATTCTCTTCTCTTTCTTAAATTTACAATTAAAAATTTTTTTAAATAAATAAAATGTTGCCTTATTTAAACATTTTTCTAAATATACAAAAACATGTTTTTGGATTGATTCGAACCTGAAATTTCGTCAGCTTAAACCAAAGAAACATGTTATTATTTTTTATTAATGGGAAACATTTTTTTCTTGGTGTTTATAAAGTTCCAAAATTGCAAAAAATATATGAAATCTCATAAAATGCTACCTTCCGACAACATTTTTTTCCGAAAAAGAAAAATAAAAATTTTTTTCTTTGATTCAAGCTGAATAATTTTCAGATTCGATATATTGAACCTTTTTTAAAATTCGTGCGTATGACTCAATCAAAAAAAAAAACATGACTTTGCATTTTTCAAAAAAATGGTAACTGAGCGAAAAATTTATTTTTAAATTTCGCAATTTTGAATTTTCAATAAATAAGATAATTTTTCTAAAAATGGTTGATTTGTTGAATTATGAACATCAGTTTTTAACCAAAACTTGAATAGTTATATTTTCGTTACAAAAAATTGATTTTTAATCGAAAAAACTGAATTTTCTCCCAAATTGTTGAATTTTGAAGCCTGTAAGAAAATTTTTCTACAATGCAGTTAATCTTTAATCCGAAAACACGAATTCTCAACAAGGGTTGAGTTTTCAAACAAAAACGATTTTTGAGTCAATAATGGAAAAAAATTGCATTCCAAATGTCAAATTTTAAAGCAAGAAGATTAATTTTTTTTAAAAAAGGTCGAATTTTTGACAAATTACATAAATTTTTAACCAAATAGTTGAATTTTCAAAATAAAAAAGATCAACTTTAAACCAAAAATGGAATTGCTACATTTTCATTTCAAGAAACTAATTTTCAAATGAAAAAAACAATTTTCTACAAAGTTATTGAATTTTTGAGCAAAAAAAAACTTTCCACAATAGAGTTGAATTCAAAAATATAAGCTTTCAATACAAAAAATAATTTTCAATCAAAAATTGCAATTCTTAGTTTTAAAAAATGAATTTTTAACAAAGTAGTTTGATTTTCAACCAGAAAGACAGAATACTTATCAACAAAAAAAATATATTTCCACCAAAATAGTTAAAT
Source organism: Andricus quercusramuli (assembly GCA_932178445.1). Taxonomy (NCBI): domain Eukaryota; kingdom Metazoa; phylum Arthropoda; class Insecta; order Hymenoptera; family Cynipidae; genus Andricus; species Andricus quercusramuli. The sequence continues at coordinate 16,168 of CAKNXH010083285.1, forward strand.
TTTTAACCAATTCTCTGACAAAAATATAAGTTTTGAACGAAATTCATGAACTTGCAACCAAATAGTTGAATTTCCGACTAAAAAAAGATCCATTTTTAAACACAAATGGAATAGTTCAATTGGGAAATCAAAAAAATAATTTTTAACGAAAAAAAAGTTTCAGCAATAGTTAAATTTTCAAGAAAAGATTAAAAAAAAATTACTCAAGTTAGAACATTTAGAATTGCAGTTGATGAATTTGGAATATTCCATTTTTTAATTAGGTATTTAACTATGTCTTTTTGGTAGAGAATTAATCTTCTTGGTTGAAAATTTATCTTTTTGGTTGAAGATTGAACTATTTGGTTAAAAATTCAAATGTTTTGTAGAGATTTCTTTTTCTTGGTGAAAAATTTAACAATTTTGTAGAAAATTCAACTATTTAGTAAAAAATCCACAATCCGCAGATTGATGGGATAGTTACACAATTTAGGTGAACTTTTTTTTTCTTTCTTGACTGAAAAATCTTTATTTGTTGAAATCTTTCTTTTGGTTTTTGAAATTCCTTTTTTTAAATAAAATTCAATTATTTTGTTGAAATTTAATTATTTTGTTAAAAATTAAAGTATTTTAAAAACAGTTTAAAATTCATCTCATTGGTTAAAAATTCAACTATTTCATTGAAAACTGATGTTTTTTTAATTGAAAATTCAACTGCATGGGTAAAAGTTTAACAACTGTTGATCTTTTTTTAATGAAGGGTGAAAACTTCATTTTCAAAATTCTATGATTTTTCCTCGACCAATATTTTTTCTTGACCATTAAGATTCAAATACCATTGATATTCATATACAAATAAAAAAATTTTTAATTTATTTATTTTAACCAGAAAAGAGACTTTTCTA
>CAKNXH010083286.1:0-32603 GCA_932178445.1 Andricus quercusramuli
TAATATTTCAGAATTATATTTCAGAATTCAAGAATTTTTTCTAAATCCTTGAATTTTAGGAGCAAAAATACGATTTTATTTACAAAATAGTTGAATTTAAAAAAAAATTTCAACAAATCAGTTAAAGTTTTCAGTTAAAAAAAATATTAAAAAAAAGCGAATTTTAAACTAAAATGATAAATTTCCAAGAAAAAATGAAATAGCTGAAATTTCAACAGCAAAAGATTTTAATTGAAATTTAAAAACAGCTGGATTTAACAAAAAAAGTCGAATTTTAAATAGAATGAATACTAGATTCCTCTACTAAAACGAATTAATTTTCAATCAAACAGTTGCATTATCAACAAAAAAATTGATTTTCTACGAAAAAAGTACGAATTTAAAAAAAAATACGTACATTTTCAACCAAAAAATTCAATTTTTTTTTACTAAATTGTTGAATTTTATAGCTAATTTGTAATTAAAAAAATTATTTCTTAACAAATAAAAATGTATTTCAAACTAAAATGATGAATTTTCAACAAAAAATGTAATAGTTAAAATTTTAACACAAAAAGATTTCAATGATAACTAAAAACAGGTGTTTAGCCAAAAATAAAAATAAATTTTCAACAGAATACTCGAATCTTCTACAAAAACAGATTAATTTTCAACCAAAAAGGTGCATTTTTAACGAAAAAAATTTATTTTTTACAAAAAAAATACAAATTTTCAACAAATACGTGCATTTTTACCAAAAAGTTAAATTTTTTATAATATTATTGAGTTTTAGAGCCAAAAATACGAATTTTCTACAAAGCATTTGAATATTCAACAAAAACTTATTTTTCAGCCGAATCAAAAAAGGCGAAATTTTTAAAGAAAAAGATGAATTTTTAATCAAAAGAAATTGGATGGTCAAGAAAAATAAATTTTAATCAAATTGTTCAATTTTCAAGCCAAAAAGACAAATTTTCAACAAAACTGTTAAATTAAAAAAAAAATAATTCAAGTTTGAAATAACTTATGAAATTTTCAACCAAGAAGGATGAATTATTAAACAAAAATGTAATAATATAATAATATAATATTGAAAAGAATTTTCCACGAGTCTTCTGAATATATCCATCATTTATTCTCAATTTTGAAATTTAATCGTTGAAAGAACTTCTACTTTAAATTTCGGTTTTTGCTAAATCTGTTTAAAATTCCAATTTTGATAATTAAGTGGTCCAAGCTTAAGGATTTTTGAAACCTTCAATAAAATTTAAGCCTTGCAATTTTCAAATTTTCGATTTTAAAAACATTTACCATTTTCAACTTTTCAAATTCGAAAGCTTTTGAAGACAAATATTTTGATCTCTGATATTTCAGAATAATGTTTCAGAACAATATTCCAGAATATTTCAGAATAAAATTTCAGAATAATAATTAAGAATAAGATTTCAGTAAAATTTCAAAATGAATTTCCTGTAATTCAACACGTAAATTTCATCCCTAAAAAAAATTCCTGGATCCAATTTAAAATTGAAACTCACCTATTCAAAACGGCACTTTTGCCTGGTTCGCTCTTGATTCAAATAACGTAATAAATTTTACGAGAACTACTTTCCTACGCAAGTTAACACCGTTACGTTCACGGTAGGCGGCAATAGTATGAATAACATCATTCGTGATTATTTATACTGTGACATAAATCAACCAACTTAATTGAGACTTAAATCATCACTCAATCCAGGACTCTAATCATTATTTAAATTTAAGTTTATATCTATATGCAAATTAGCAATTTTCGCAATCCTGAATTCCTTTACTTTGTGTCAGTGACTCTTAGGAGTGGGTTACGCTAGCTTAAAGTTAAGCTGACCTAACCACATGTTTGAATCGAGTTGAAACCTATTTCATAATTAAGGGCTCATTTAATGCCCAATTGTCAAATTTAATGCCCCGATATTTAAAAAAAAAACCGTGGGTTGCGCTAGCTTAACGTTAAGCTGACGTAACCACATGGTCGAATTGAGTTGAAATCTATTTCATAATTAAGAGCTCATTTAGTTCTAATTTATTACCCAATTGCCAAATTTAATGCTCCACTATTTAAAAAAAACCGTGGGTTGCGCTAGCTTAACGTTAAGCTGACGTAACCACATGGTCTAATCGAGTTAAAACCTATACCATAATTAAGAGCTCATTTAGTGCTAATTTAATGCTCAATTGCCAAATTTAATGCTCCACTATTTTTTTTTAAAACCGTGGGTTACGCTATGTTAACGTTAAGATGACATAACCATATGGTCGAATCGAGTTAAAACCTATTTCATAATTAACAGCTCATTTAGTGCTAATTTAATGCCCAATTGCCAAATTTAATGATCCACTGTTTTAAAAAAACCGTGGGTTGCGCTAGCTTAACGTTAAGCTGACGTAACCACATGGTCGAATCGAGTTAAAACCTATTTCATAATTAACAGCTCATTCAGTCCTAATTTAATGCCCAATTGCGAAATTTAATGATCCACTATTTAAAAAAACCGTGGGTTGCGCTAGCTTAACGTTAAGCTGACGTAACCACATGGTCGAATCGAGTTAAAACCTATTTCATAATTAACAGCTCATTCAGTGCTAATTTAATGCCCAATTGCGAAATTTAATGATCCACTGTTTTAAAAAAAACCGTGGGTTACGCCAGCTTAACGTTAAACTGATGTAACCACATGGTGGAATCGAGTTAAAACCCATTTTATAATTGAGGGCCCATTTAAGGATAATTTAATGCCCTATTATCAAATTGAATGCTCTACTATTTTTAACCAAACCGTAGGTTACGCTGTCTTAACGTTAAGCTAGCGTAACCCACATTTAAAAAAAAAAAGTGGAGCATTCAATTTGGCAATAGGGCAATAAGCATTAAATGAGTTCTTAATTATGAAATAGGTTTTAATTTGATTCGAAAATGTGGTTACGTCAGCTTAACTTTAACCTAGCGTAGCTCACGGTTTTGTTTTAAAGAGTGGAGTATCAAATTAGGCAATAGGGCATTAAATTAGCATTAAATGAGCCCTTAATTATGAAATAGGTTTTAACTCGATTCGAACAGGTGTTTACGTCAGCTTAACATGCCTTCCAGTAGTCATCTGTTCGTACGCGTTATCGTTGATTAGCTGGTTAGCTGTGACACTTATCATTCATCATTTTTGTGCTAACCTTTGCAAAATTATCTTTCAAAACCCGCACTTTACATTCACAACAATTATAATATGATATAATATATTGCACCTAAGTGTGGGGATGGCCCGTCATTTCGTCAACGTGTTGCGTCGCTCAAAGTCGAACCCAAGTGACCAGGGGCCTTCACACTTTCAAGCGAAAGATAATATTATATCAGCTGCTCATTGCAGCCGGGCCCCAAATATTTCTAACACAAACAGTAGTACACAATAAAGTTCGCTTTCACTCGAGAAATACAAAGACCCGACATGTGGGTGGTTCAAATTCTTTTTTTTTTGTTTTTTGTTTTAATTTTCATGCATATCGCCAGGAAATTTGTTCGAATCCACAAAAAAACAAATCTGTTTTTTTTTTCTTCTGAAAAAATTTAAATTTGGAGGTGACGCAAGTCCCATGAAGTTTAACACGTATTTCCCATTAGAAAAAAAATACGTTTTTGTAAATTTTATTCAGAATCGTCAATTTTAGGTGAATCGAGTTGGAACTCAACATTTCTCTTCAAAATTAGTCATAGAATACGAATAAAATATTATTTTTCAAAAATTACCCCCATAAGTCTATCTTATAGTGTCTGAAAAAAAACCCATAAGTGAAAAAATGGCTTTTGCGATTTTTTAGTGCTAATTATGATCTTTTTGCGGTTTTTTTAATCCACGTTGTTGTTAATACATACAATGCTGCTTTATACTGATAATTAGATGTTTATATGAATTGTTTAAACAATTTATTATTATTTTGAATAATATTATCGTTGAATAATGTTAGAAAGTTGCGGTTTTTTCTGAAATTTTTCACATTCGTCAACTTTTCGCTTACTTAGTAAAGTAATAATTAATGCAAGTTGAGAAACATAATTGTTTATACAATTTATTATTGTTTATAATTATCTTTTCTTAGAGAACTGCTAGAAAGTTGTGATTTTTTCTTAATTTTTTAACTTTTTGTCAACTTTTTATTTAGTTAATAATTAGTGCAAGCTAGGAATAAATATTAAATATTAATTTAAAAGAAAAGGCTCTCGCAATATAATCCATATAGAACATTTAAAGAACATTTCAAACATCTGTTTCATTTCATAAAAATATATTTACAAAAAAAAAGAGATTGTTTAAAATATGATTTGTCTGGCATTATTATAGATGAATATAGCTGTAAACAATAGTAATTTTTCAAAACAATTCTTGTTGCTGAAATGAATTAAATGTTAACTTACTTTGTGGGGCTTGCGCCACATGTAAAAATAATTTTTTGTTTTCAAAACAAAAAATGGATTGATTTTTGTGTGGTATTTGCAGTTATTAAAAAAATGGATTATGGGTTGAAAGTAGAACTTACTTTGTGGAAAATTAATTTTATTGTTGAAGATTCATAATTTTAGTTCAAAATTCAACTATTTGGGTTTAAATTATTTTTTGTTGAAATTCAACTGCTTTGTAGAAAATTCGTCTCTTTCATTTGAAAATTAATATCTTTTGTTCAAAATTGAAGCTTTTTTGTTAAAAAATGTAACTGTTTAGTAAATAATTTTTGCATTTTGTTGAAATTTCCTCTTTGTTGGTAAAAAGTTAATCTCTTTTTGTTTGAAAATTCAACAGTTTCATTCAACTTTTTGGTTGAAAATGTAATTATTTGATTAAAAATCTATCTTTTTGATTCGAAAATTCTGCTACTTGATTGAAAGTTGAACTACTTGGTTAAAGATTAATTTTTCTTTAGGATTCACCTCTTAGCTTGAAAATTAAACTATTTTGTTCAAATTTTTGTTTTGTTTTGTTTGAATATAATTTTATTATCCGAAAATGTAACTATTTCATTTCAAATTTAGGTTTTTGGTTGAAAACTTACCTTTTTTGGTTAAAAAAAAAAAAAAAACTTATTCGTTTAAAATTGAACTAATTTGTAAAAATTTTTTTTATTAACTATTTGGTTGTAAATTAACTTTCTGGTTAAAAATCATATTTGCGGGATAAAAATTTAATTCTTTTGTTGAAAATGTACCTTATTGATTTGAAAATGCATCGTTTTTGGTCAAAATTTCACCTTTTTTGTTAAAAATGCAAGTGTTTGGTAAATAATTCTTATCTTTTGTTGAAATTTCGTCTTTTTTTGGTAGAAAGTTAATCTTCTTGGTTGAAAACTCATCTTTTTGGTTAAAAATTAAATTGATTCTGTAAATAATTGAACTATTTGGTTGAAAATTGAACTATTAATTTGCAAATTCAACTTTGTGGTAGAAAATTAACTTTCCTGTTGAAAATTCATATTTTCTTGACAATCCTTTATTTAGAAAATTGATTTTCCTGGTAGAAAATTAATTTTTGTTGTTGAAAATTTACTTATTTGATAAAAAATGTATATTTTTGAGTCGAAAATTCGACTTCTTGATTGCAAGTTGAACTACTTTGTTAAAAATTAATTTTTTTTAAGATTCACTTTCTATGTTGAAAATTTGATTTTTTTGTAACTTTGTTTTCTTTTCGAACAAAAATTAATTTTTGTTTGGAAAATTTAACGATTCCATTTTTGGATAGAAATTTATCCTTTATAAGTTGAAAATTCATATTTTTGAATAAAAAATTCATTTTTTCGGTTGAGGATTCATCTGTTTTGTTAAAATTTTGTTTGTTCATTTAGTTAAATTAAATTAAATTAAATTTTTTAGGCTAAAAATTATCTTTTTAGCTGTAAATTAATTTTTTTAACTGGAAAATTATTTTTGGTCTGAAAATTTATTGTTTGACTGAAAATTAGGTTTTTAAACTGAAAATTTAACTATTTTGTTTAAAAATCATGTAATCTGTTGAAAATTTTGCAGAATGAAAATTCAAGTATTTGTTTAAATATTCAACATTTATGTTGAAACTTTAACCATTTTGGTAAATTTCTCTTTTTTTGGTCGAGCATTCATTCAGAACTTTATTGAAAATTAGTTCTTTTTAACTGAAAATTCATCTTTTATAGTAGAAAATTCAGATTTCATGGTTGAAAACTAACATTTTTTCAAAAATTCAACTGTCTACTAAAAAATTCTTATTTTTGATTTGAAAAGTTTAATGTTTGTTCAAAATTGCAACTGTTCTGTTGAAAATTGGTCTCTTTTGGTTGAAATTTGAACTGTTTCTGATTATTAATGCAACTGTTCTGTTAAAAATTAATTTTTGTTGATAAAAATTTGAATAGTTAGCTTGAAATTCATCTCTGGTATAAAATTCATCTTTTTGGGTTTCTACATTAATTTTATACAAGAATTTACTCCCATATTAATTCCCTATTTTCCTGTTTTGATGGCATTTTGGGCTAAGCATTCTGGTATTGACACTATGTTTAATATTTTGAAGGAATCCGAGGTTTATATTTCTAAAAAATGAAAAAGTAATCTCTTTTTAGTCTTTTTTTGAACACTGAATGTTTCAATATAAACTGAAATTTTATATTTCCTATTTTGAAATGCTTTGAACCCAATTTAATCCAATTTCTTTTGGCAAATCCTCCAGGTAGGAGACCTTTTTATTGGACAAATTTCGTAAAAGACCCGATTTTGCAATATATTACGTGCAGACAAATTTATCAATAGAGGGATCAAGCGACCCTTAATCCCGGAAGTACATTGTACCACATTCCAAGGAGGTACATTACGATCCTGTAACGCCCTGAATCTCTGGAAGTATCCCATAATCCCTACGAGTAATATGTTTAAAATGGATTAAGCTTAAGCCTTTTTTAAAGTTACGATATTAAAAGGCATTTTCCAATAGTCTTTACTATTTTTGAATCAATATTTTAGAAAAAACCGCTACTTTCTAGCACTTATCTATGAAAAGATAGTTATAAACAATATTAAATTGTTTAAACAATTTTCTTTTTAACTTTATTTAATTATTACCTCACTAAGTGAAAAAAGGACAGAAAGGTAAAAATTGCCGAAAAACCACAACTATCAGGCGCAATCGATATAGATGAAGATAGTCGTAAACAATAATAATTTGTTTAAACAATTATGTTTGCTAAATCTGATTAATTATTAAGTCACGCCTGATAAAAAATAAACAAACAGTTGAAAATTTCAGAAAAAACCGCAACATTCTACCAATTAAGCAAAGAGAATATTAACAATGATGATAAATTGTTTAAACAATTATTTTGTTAACTTGAATTCATTATCACTTCACTCCAAATGAAAATTGGACAAAAAGCTAGAAATTTCACAAAGAAACCGCATCTTTTTAGCATTATTCAAATATAATATTATTAATAATTATGATAAATTGTTTAAACAATCACTGTTGTTAACATTGATGAACTATCACTTCCCTCTGATTGAAAATTTGACAAAAAATGGAAAATTTGTGAAAAAACCGCGTCTTTCTAACTCCATTCTATGAGAAAATTGCTATAAACAATAATAAATTGTTTAAACAATTCATGAAAATATCTAATTTTTAGTATAAAGTAATATTTTATGTATTAGAAACAATTCACATCAAAGAAACCGCAAAAAAATCATAATTAGCGTCAAAAACTTGCAAAACCCGTTTTTCCACTTATGGGGTTTCTTTGGGACCATATAAAACAGACTTATGGGGTTGATATTTGAAAAGTGAGATTTTATTCGTATTCTGTGGCTAATGGTGGAGAGAGATGTTGAGTTTCAACACGGTTGAGGTAATATTGAGGATTCTGGATAAGATTTACAAAAACGTCTGTTTTTCTTATGGGAAATACATGTTAAACTTCATGGGGTTTGCGGCAACCCTAAATATAATTTTTTTTTCAAAACAGAAATAATGTATTTATTTTTGGGTGGATTCGAACAAATTTGGGGGGTGTGCCGATAAAAATTTAAAAAAAAAGAAATTTTCCAATGCCTTTTTTGGACCACCCTAATCATCAATCATTAGACCAGTGGAAACAATTAATTAGTCAATTAACAAAAATTCCGAAAGTCTTCAAAAAAATTGTATATTTGTTTTTTCATATTCAACATAAAATTAAATTTTGCAAAATTGAAAATTTCAGATACATGCGGTAAATAAAAATTTCAACAAAAAGGTTAATCTTTAAACAAAAAAGATGAATTCTCAACGAAAAATGTAAAAGTTGATAATTCAAGTAAAAAAATCTTTAAATTTTAAATGAAAAACAATTGCATTCAACCTCAAAAGATTTTTATTTAAAATCAAAAAAATTGAATTCAACCAAAAACTGATTAATTTTTAAACAAACAGTTGCATTTTAAACCAAAGGAGATTAACTCGCAAAACAAAAAGACAAATTTGCAACTATGAAATATTTTTCAGTCAAGAAAGAAAAAAAATCTCAAACAAATTGTGGATTTTCTAAGCCAAAAGGTAAATTTTCTACAAAACAGGATAATTTTAAACCTTGAAATATGAACTTTCTACAAAAAAGTTAAATTTCAACCAAATAGTTGAATTTTCAACCAAATAGTTGAATTTTCAACCAAATACATGAATTTTCTACCAAGAAGATTAATTTTTCACCAAAAAAGACTAATTTTCAGTTAAAATTATAAATCTTCAACCAACCAAGTGAATTTTCAACAAAGTATTTTAACTTTTAAACATGTATTTGAATTTTCAACCAAAAAAGTTTAATCCTCAACCAAACAAGATTTTAATTTAAAACCAAATAGTTGTAATTTTAATTTAAAAAAGATTAAATTTCTAAAAAAGATCAGTTTTGAAACCAAAAAGATCAATTTTCAACAAAATTGTTGAATTTCCAACCGAAAAAGGTTTTTTCAGTCAGGAAAAAAATAGCCAAAATTATAGTTTGAAGAGAGAAATAATTTTTAATAAAAAAAAAGTTTCGAATAAGTATTTATTTGTTAAGTTTCTTTTTTTTTCTTTAAAGTTTCTTTTTTTAATTGCTTTAAAGTTATATAAATATATTTTTTCCAGGTATCTCCAAAAAATTACAAAAGATCTTTGAAGATTTCTGATAAGTCGAAAAAGTAAAGAAAATTTCTGATATTTTTTTTTTACAGGATTTTACAAAGTTTTTAGAGAAAATTTGTGTCTCAAATTCCTGAATATCTTTCAAACTGACTAGAAATATTCCTATAATTGTCTTAAGATCTTCTGGATTTTTTTTTTACAAATTTAGAAATCTGCTGTCTTTTTTTTTAAACCTTTCTAAATATTCTCTTGAAATAAATTTTTCAAAATGAAGAATAAATTAAAATATTTCCAGGAATCTTCAGAAAAATTGTTTTATCATCATAAAATCTTTCAACATCATTATAAAACATCGAAATGTTATTTCGAAATCTTCAAAAATTTCCATTTTGTTTTAAGCTTTTTAAAATATTTTCAAATTTTCAATTATTTTTGAAATTTCATTTTTAACCTGATTCAAATTTTTTTCTAAAATTTTGGAAAAATTCTGCAAAATTAAAAAAATTTTCTTAAAATCTTCTAGATTCGTTTTTGGAAATTTTCGAAATCTTTTGGAATGTTTTGATACCTGCGTGAATATTCATTCAAAATGAATTTTCTAAAATAAAAAATCAGTAATACTCTTTCCAGAAATCGTAAGAAAATTTTGTTATTCTTTTGAAACCTTTCAAGATTTTCAAAAACTTGTAATTTTTTGTTCGAAATCTTCAAAATCTACATTTTGTTCTAAATTCCTTGAAATCCTTTTAAGTTTTGGAAAATTTAAGAAATAATTTGAAACGTTTTAAAATCTTTATGAATATTTTCTCAAAATGAATTTTTCAACATGAATAATTAAAATTTTCCTGGAATTTCAAGAAAAATATTGCATTATCTTCAAAGATTTCAAAATCCTTGAGAAGACTTGAAATTTTATTATAAAATCTTCTAAAATCTAAATTTCCTTTACAATTTTCTGAATTATTTTCAAATTATTTTTTTTTTAATCGGAGATGGATTTTCAACAAATAGTCGAATTTTAAATTAAAAAAAAAATATTTATAATATTTCAGTTTTTATTATAGACTGTCTCAAGCCTAGAGTTTTTTAAAAATTATCATTAAATAAAATAAAAGCATATCAAATTCAAGCCTTTCAATTTTAAACTTTTTAATTTTGAAAACATTTATAATCATTTATAATCTTCAAAAAGCTTCTTTTCATAATGTTTTAAATAGAAAACTCACATTATTTTAAAAATTAAACAATTAAAAAAAAATACTTTTAAGTGGGGCGTTTCCAATTAGAAATTCTTTGATATTTAATCCTTACAGTTTTAAAATAGATTCAGCTTAAGCTTTTTTCAAAGTAATGGCACTGAAAAGATTTCCCCAAGAGTCTCAACTATTTTTGGACCAATATTTTAGAATTAATCTTATTTTAACTTTATCTTCTTAACTTCTGAATTTAATTATAATCTATTCTTAATTCTGAAATGTAAACGTTGAAAGAACTTTTATTTTTAATTTAGGTATTTCAAAATTATCTTTAATATTCTATTTTTTATCATTAAATGGCCTAAACTTAAATTAAAAAAATAAATAAATTTAAATAAATTAATAAACTTTAATTATATTATTTTCTTTTAATTTTCAAATTTCCCATTTTAAAAACATTTACCACTTTCAAACTAGAACCTTCTTTAATTCAACTTTTTCTACCAATTTGAAATAATTTCAAGTAGATTCTCTTGAATTTGATTAAAAAAAAAAAAAATAGAAAACCCTCTTTAATATGAAAATTAAAGAATTTTTAAGAAAAGACCTTCAAATTTGACCTTCGCAATTTTTAAATAGATTAAGCTTGAGATAATTGTGCCAAAAATCAGGATTTATGAAAAAAGTTAAAAACTAACGAAAAATTATTATTTTAACTAGTTTTTGTAATTGATTTTTTTTGCTTCTCTCGCTTTTTACCAATTTTTTAAGAATTGTCGAATTTTAATAAATTGTGGTTTTGTCTTTCGGGTAAAACAACCCAGTTTCCAGTTTCAAAAATAAGTAAATAATCTTCAAATATGGTTATTTTTTGACAATTGGATCTTACAGTTTTATAGCAAAAAATTATTATTCCACGAAACTGATGAATTTTTATCCAATAAAAATGAAATCTTAAACCAAGAAAATTATTTTTTTTTACCAAAAAATGAGAATTTTGAACTAAAAAAGATCAATTAAAAAAAAATGGGAAAGTTACATTTTCAGTTAAAGAATTAATGAAAACAAAGACAGCTGAATTAAAAAAAAAACTTCAAAAATAGTTAAATTTTCATCCAAAGAAGATTCCAGTTCAATTTCCAACAACAAAATAAGAATTTTAAACTATAAGTTGATTTTCTGCTAAATAGTCGAATTTTTAGCCAAAAAGTATGACTTTTTAACAAGATTGTTAAATTTTCAACCAAAAAGTTTGCATTGTCAAAGAAAAATGAAAATTCTACTAAAACAGGTGAATTTTTAAATCAAAAAGAAAATTTTCCAAAAAAAGAGTTGAATTTTCATCAAAAAGGATTTCTATAGACTTTTCTACAGAAAAATAAAAATTTTAAACAAAAAGTAAATTTTCCAGAAAATTATTAAATTTTCAACGAAATAATAAAATTTCTAACTAAAAAGATAATCTTCACGAGAAAGTTTTCGCGAATTTGTTACGTAATTTAAGTACGGTTCCTAAGTTAATAATTAAAATAAGGACTTCTATTTTTAATTTAGGCTTTGGAATTTTCCAATTTTTTTTCATTTCAAAAACTTTCTTTCAATTTAACCTAATTCCTATCAGTTGACAAATATTTTTCAATTAAACGCTTCTTAAAATTCAATTGGAAAATTTGAATTTCGCATTGAATTTCAAATATCGAATTTACCATGCTCTTAAATTGATTGAAGGCTATTCATGATTTCTAATTATTTTATTTTTGAGACAAATTAAAGAATTCTGAATTTTGAATGTTGAATTTGCGAATTGATACAAATTTATTGTTTTAAGAATAAAAGTAAAATTATTAAAATATTCCAGACGGTTTACAAATTTTATAATGATAATAAATTGTCAAAATTAAATAATTGTTGAAAATCCCTTTAAATAAAGGCTGTGTGTAGTTGTCCCGAATTTTCGGGACGATGAGATACTTGGTTAAATAAATGAAATAATTCGACAATTTTCCTATTGAATTTCAAACGACATATTTACCGTACTTTCAAATTAAGTGCTATTCATGACTTCTTTTAAATTTGATAATGGTTTTAATAGAAAACCCTCCTTAATGTAAAAATTGTATAATGTTTAAGAAGGGAACTTTAAATAGGGCGTTTCCAATTGTAAATTCTGACATTTGACCCTACAATTTGAATAGGACGCAAGTCAAACGCTTTCTATTCTAAAACTATTCTAAATGAATAATAAATTTAGTTTCGTATTGAAATTCAAACTTCGCGTTTAGTTAACTTAGTAAATGTTTAGTTCAAAATTAAGTTAAAAATGAAAATAGCGAATAAAATAGGGTTGGTACAAGACCTGGAAAAGTTATGAATTTTGAAAAATTGACTTGAATTTTTTTAGTCGCACCTATTTTAAAATATTAATAATTATTCAAGTACTTCAGGGTGCATTTCATTTGTGAATTCATTCTAATTGATTTTTCTACTAATAAAAATAAAATGATTAATAATAATGAGAATTATTTAGAATTAAATAATTTTTGAAAGGCCCTTTACATTTGCATTGATTAATAATTTTACAATAATTGTAATGCAGAGGTAATTCGGAGTAGTTTACGTAGGTATTAAAAATATTTTCCAACTATTTTACTAAACTTTTTTTTTGTGTTGAAAATTAATTTTCTTCACAGAAAATTTCACTGTTTCATTTGTGCTTAAAAATTGATCTTTTAGTTTGTTCACGTATTTTGTTCTAAAATTAGTCTTTTTGGTTCAAAATTAATCTTCTTAGTTAAAGATTCATTGTTTCGGTTGACAATTCAACTATTTTGATAGAAAATTTAATTATATTCTTGAAAATTCTTTTTTTTTTTTGTTGAAAATAATTTTATTAACTGAAAATTTAACGATTTCATTTTTCTTGAAAATATATCTTTTTTATTTGAAAAATCGTTTCTTTTGGTTAAAAAATAATTTCTTGAACTAAACATTTAAATATTTAATTTCTAGTAAAAATTTGTCCTTCTTTCTCAAAACTCCGTGTATTTTTTTATTATTTTTTTTTTTTTAGAAAATTAATTTTTTTCCCTTTAAAAATTGATCTTTTTGGTTAAAAATTCAACGATTTGTTTGAAAATTTCAAATATTTAATGAAAAATTCGTCGTTTTAGGTTGAAAATTCAACTATTTTGGTAGAAAATTAAACTATATTGTTGAAAATTCGTTTTTTTTTAAATTTCTCTTCCTTTGTCAAAAATTCATGTATGTTGTTGAAATCTCGTTTTTTAACAGGAAATTAAGATTTTTGCTTTAAAATTCATCTTTTTGATTGAAAAATTAACTCTTTCTTTGAAAATTCAACTATTTGGTTGAAAATTTATGTTTTATTTTTAATTTGTCTTCTTTGGCAGTATATTAATCTTCTTGTTTGGAAATTTACGTATTCTTTTTTTGATTGTGAATTTCTCTTTTAGGTGAAAATTCGTTTGTTTGGTCGCTAATTCTTTTTTTTTTGTCGATAATTAATTTTTTTACCTGATAATTTTATTACTCTATTTATTATTGTAAATTTATCTTTTTCAGATAAAAATTCAATAATTTGGTTGAACATTCAAGTGATTGGTTTAAAATTCATGTTTTTTTTTAATTTTCTCTTTCCCGGTGGAAAATGATTGTAAATTAAACAATTTTGTTGAGAAGTTTCCTTTTTTGTTGAAAATTCGTATTTTTTCTGGTGGAATTAAACTGTTCTTTATTTAAAATTAAAAACGGTTTCGGTTGAAATATCAACTATTACGTTTTAGTTGATAATTCATCTCCTTTGATTTTGTAAAATGATTATCTGAATTTAATTGTCAAAACTATAGGTAAATATGTTTCATTTTTTCTGAAATTAGTATAAAAGATTATGAATAAATTAAATTTTTAGAAATGAAGGTAAAAATTTGCAATAATGTAAAGTAAAAATTATTCGATTGTTTTAATGAAAGCTATAGTTTGATGCTTTCAATTTTGAATTTTTGTGATGTTGTGAAATAAGTATCTGAATTCTGCTTCCAATATTATATGTACATATATTTTACTTTTTTATGAAATTAGTTTAAAAAGTTAATATTAATTAAATTTTGCAGGAAAATATAAAGTAAAAATTATTCGAATGTTTCAATTAAAATAACAGTTTATTGCTTCTTATGTTTTGAAATGATTAATTAATATGTGCATATATTTTGATTTTTCATGGAATTATATTTAAAGGTCTATAATAAATTTAATGTATAGAAAAGCATTTTCAAATGAAAAAAATATATATAATGTGAAAATTATTTGAATGTTCCAATGAAAATAATTGTTTAATGCTTTTTATGTTGTGAACTGACTAATTATATATGAACTGATTCTATTGAAAACTACAGTTTCTGGGATTACTTCAAACGATTTTTCATAAATTAAGTTTCCAGAAATGAAAGTTCAAATTAAAAAAAAATTGAGTAAAAATCATTGGAATATTTTAATGAAAATAATAGTCGAATGCTTCTTATTTTGTGAACTGATTAATTAATTATTAGCTGATTAATTTTGTTCACAATAATAAATTAAATAAAGATTGAATTTTAATTTTTCTCTATTAATTAACATAAATTGATCATTTATTTTGAGTTTACGTAATTAAATATGGGCTATGATTTATATAATAAAAGTTGATTTTTTATTCAAAATACCTTCATTACAAATATGTAGTTTTTTTTTATGTTTGCGATATTGTAAAAAAATTATCTGAATTCAATTTTCAAAATTATATGGACATATGTTTCAATTTTTCCCTGGAATTAGTATAAAAGGTTATTAATGATTCAAATTGTCAAAAATGCAATTTTAAAATTAAAAATATATATAAATTGAAGGTTATTTGAATATTTCAATGAAAATAATGTTAAACGTTATTTTATTATTGCCTTTTTATGATCATTATACAAATTATTATTAATTGATTATATTAAAACTTAAAATTTCTGGAATTATTTGAAAAGCTTATTAATAAATAATATATTCATAAATTATTAATTAGTGTGAAAGTTTATTAATCCATCATATTTTCAGAAAGGAAAGTTAAAATTAAAAAATATAACTATATATATATATATAAATATATATATATATATATATATATATATATATATATAACATATAAATATAATTATTTATATGTAACCTTCAAAATTATAGGTATTAATGTTTTAATGATTTTGCGATGCAGTACTTTGATGCCCTGATTCACAAAAATGGCCGTGAATGTATCCGCAAATGACATTGTACAAAAATTCAGTTTTTTTACAATATTACATTAAATAACCTAAAAGTGAAGCAAGAATATATTTGAATGATTTATCAATATATTTTAATGCGTCATTTATAAATATTTTAATAACGTATCGTTTGTATATGAGGTATCATAATTTATTTTGTGGATATTTCCATAATAAATTTAAATTTAGAATTTAAAATTTAAAGATTTTTCGGGTTTCAATCGTGTGCGAAACTATGAATGTTGCCGACGTTTCGTGAACATTGCAGTTCACATCTTCAGGGCTGACCTGAAACTGAGGTTTCAGGTTATGTTGTTCTTATATATGTATTCTCTACGATGCCTGTGATTGGCCAGAGTGCCCCATGGTGGGGACTGCTTGAACTTGATTGGCCAATTAAGTCTTTTTTAATGTCTACATTAGCACCACCATACCGCCTTCCTTCATGATATATTCCGTGAATTTTCTTATATCTCCATTTAATAATAACAGGAAAAATTTGCAAAGACACTTTATTGGCATTTAAGTTTATAATTGTAATAATTATCATTGATATTTGTTTCCGGATTTATTATGTTGGTCAAGTCGTGCACTTTAAATCTTCGAATGATGTCTCGCTCTTTACTGGTAATAATAGTAATCGTAAATGAAATAATTCTAAGTTGCATGGATTCACTGAATCCGTTATTCCAGAATCTAATTTCAGCAAGAATTGAAGTAGTCAAAAACTTGTAAGAAATAAATAGTTATTCGAAAATTGAGTAAATGAGAAAAATGAACGAAAAACATAATATTGTTTCTTTGTCGGTGGAATGACGGGTTTTGATCTACTAGTCGTTTTTTTTCTCAAAAATATGTTTATTAAAACACGAGCTTTCGCTCAAAGACGTTAAGCCTCATCAGGAATAAATACTTATTTTTGGTAAAACATTGAAAAGGATCTTTTTCATATTTAAAAGTTATTATAATATTAAATTCTGGAAAAGTTCTTTTGTAAAATCTCGTAAGTTCATTAATGAATGGTAAGACAATCAGTTGGTTAAGATCTAATTTTGTATTAGTATTTTGGTTTGTGGTGTTTGAAATTTGGTTTTTGTTTTTTAAATTAGTAAGTCTGTTATTAATATATTTTTTGATGACATTAGAAGGATAACCATTCTTTTTAAGTGTATTCTTGACAATATTCAAGTTTTTCTTTTTAAATTTACTATCTGAAAGTGTGCTAGTATTATATAAAATGCATGCAAGAACCTCATTGAAGACACAATGAAACTTGCAGCCAGAAGCAAGAAGCAAGGTTGGCATTAATCGACTATAGTAGTATAGCTCCTGATCTTTTTCTTTCTCTCTTTCAGGTTTTATATTGTGACGCCTGCAGGGAGTCCTGTCATCCGAAAAGGGGACCCTTAGCGACCCACAATTTGGGCCCACCGCGGGGCAGATGGCAGTCGAATGGCGGAAAAAGTGTTCGAGGCTCTAGCCTGGACTGTAGCTTCATTATGTGTCCCGATCACAACGGTGAATCCCAGGGCCTTTATTGTGCTCTCTGCAAGATAGCTGCCTGCTCAAATTGTCTGAGAGATCGACACGCGGCCCATGCTCTCGACGTCCTACCATTGGCTGCAGCTTGCAAGGCCCAAAAGGTAATAATGTCCTTTATATCTTGTAGAATGTAGGTTGTAGGACAATCATAGATTCGACCACGCAACATCGAATTCTCTCCTTACTTGTTTGGATTTATAAATCAGGAAGCTTACATCAAAGCCTGCTCGCAATTGCTGCTTCTTTTCTTCAGACAAGGGAGACAAGGGAGGAAATAAACATGGGATCTTATGGGAAATCAATATTTTTATTGCCCTTAAAGTGTATGTTTAGAAGTGTTTAATAGGGTGGATCAAAAGAAAAAATTGAAAATGAAAAACATCCTGGCGATGAAAAGGTTCATTTTGGGATCCTAAGGACCTATGTTAAATTTATAATAGGTTGAACAATATCCTGAGGTCCTGCGGGGCAAAAATGAGTTCAAACAATTCGAATTCTCAGTTTTGTGACAATCGTTAATATTGTTTTTTTTTTCGTAATATACATTATACACCTTATTTTCAAAAATCTTGTAACATTTCAAGATCCCCTGTAATCCAACCTTACACAAAAATGTGATAGGAAACACTGTGTCAAAAGGATGCGTTTTGACACAAATGAAATTTCCTCTCAAATTTGTTGTGAAGAGGATTTTCATTTGTCTCAGAAAGAATGTTTTTACGGCAAATATTAACCATTTGCGACAAACTTCAACTAATGTTGCAGCTGAACAATTCTGTTTGTATAAAGAAGATGTTCAGTCGGTTCAAAACAAAATAGGCAAGAGGACAATGCTTTTGCTTCAAGACAACTTTTTCTCTGAGTGAATTCAGTTCCATTTTGGATTCTTATAAACTGGGTAATATTTGAAATAGGTTTATCAATATCCTGTGGTTCTGTGAGACAAGACTGAGTTTAAACAATTCGTAATTCTCAGTTTTACAACAATCGCTAATCTTACTTTTTTTTGGTAATCTACATACATGATATGCCAAATTTCTAAAAATCTTGTAAGATTTCAAGATTTTCAGAGATTCTAAACTATTCTGAAGCTCTGAAATACAATTTGAAATGGGTTGATCAATATCCTGAGGTTCTGCAAAGCAAAAATTAGTTCAAACTCAGAGAAACTCCTCTTGTGTCAAAAGGATGTGTTTTGACACAAATGAAATTTCCTCTTAAATTTGTCTCAAAAAGAATGTTTTTCCAGGGTGTCTAGTGTCCTGGAAATCCTTGAAAACCTGGAAAAGTCTTTGAATTCGTTTTTACCTGGAAAAACCTGGAAAAGTTCTTGAATTTTGCACTGTTTATTTTATCACGGTGAAAATCAAGAAGCTACAATCGAAATGGTATTTGAATAATAACGCTTAAAGCAAGTAAAAAATTGGTTGGAGTAAAGTTAGAGAATTTTGAAAATGAAGTTTGGGACTAGTAATTATTTTAGTGGATAATTTATTTACCTTGTATTAGTTAAATTGTAATAAATAATTTTATTATTTGGTTGCAAATTCAACAATTTTCATTAAAAAGTAATACTTTTTATTTGAAATATCTACTCTTACATTATTCGTTGAGAATTCATATTTTTTTGTAGAAAATTCATCTTTTTGGTTAAAAATGCCTTTTTTTTATTCAAAAATAGCTTTTTTAACTAAAAACGTAACTTTTTAATTTTTGGCTGAAAATTAATATTTTTAAATTGAAAATTGAATTACTTGGGAGAAATATGAACCACTTTGTTAACCACTGCAATTTTTTGGTTAAGAATAAACTTTTTTATTGAAAATTCACATTTTATGATTGAAAATGCTGTCTTTTGGCTTGAATTTCCAACAATTTCTTTGAAATTTTTTCCTGTCTTGGCTGACAAATCTTTATTTGTTGAAAATTCGTCTTTTTGAGTAGAAAATTCGTCTCCTTGGTAGAAAATTAATAATTTCCGATTGAAAATTCAACTGTTTAGGTGAATTTTTTTTTACTCAAAATTTATAATTTTCAGTTGAAAATTAAATTATTGGTTTGCAAATTGGTTTATTTTGTTGAAAATTTGTCTTTTTTTGTGCAAAATTAATTTTCTTTGTTGAAAGTTTGTCGTTTTTGTTAAGAATTCATCTTTTTAGGTTAAAAGTTAAACCATTTGATCAAAAGTTTAACTATTTCATTGAATTTTTTTGGTTTGTAATTTCATCTTTTTTTTTATTAGAAAATTTATTCTCTATTAAAAATTCAACTACTGGTTGGTATCTAAAAAAACTTTAATAAAAATCATTTTATTGGCGGGAAATTGAACTATTTTGTGGAATTAACTTTTTTTTGTATGAAAATTAATTTTTTGATTTAAACATACAACTGTACCATATTAGGTTGAAAATTGATCGTTTTAAGTTGAAAATTCACATAAGAATTTTTTATTGAAAATTCACCTTTTTTGGTTTAAAATTCAACCTCTTGGTTGAACGTACAACTACTTTGTCAAAAACTTATTTTATTTGTTGAAAATTAAACTATTCGGTCAAAAATGATTTTTTTTTGCATTAAAATTATTTTTTTTGTTTGCTAAAAATTTAAATATTCCAGTTTTTGTTGAAAATTCATCTTTTTTCAGTAAATTGATATTTTTTGGTAGAAATTAAAAAATAATTAATTAATTAAGAATTAAAAAAAGAAATTAAAAATCTTCTTGATTTGAAATTAAACTGCTTTTCTTCAAATTTATTATATTGGTTGTAGACTTAACTATTTTGTTGAAAATCCATTTTTTTTAGGAAAATTAATTTTTTTAACTGAAAATTTAACTATTCCATTTTTGGATGGAAATGCATCGTCTTTAGTAGAAAAATCAATTATTCGGTTGAAAATCGATGTTATTATTTCTTTGCAAATTTTATTTTTGGTTTAAGTTTAATATTTTTTGTCAAAATAAGACTATCATTTTTGTAATTCCAAGTATTTCGTTAAAAAATCAACATTTTTGGTTGAAAATTCCACTGTTTTGTAGAACATTCGTCTATTTCGGCAGAAAATTCGTCCTTGTGGATTCAAAATCCACCTTTTTTGTTAAGAATTAAACTGCCTTCTAAAAAATTCAATTATTTAGTTGGAAATGCAACGGTTTTTAGTTGAAGTTTAATCTTTTCTGTTTCAAATTCGATTATTTAGTTGAAAATTCATTTTTTTTTAGGTTGAAAACTCAACGATTGTTTAAAAAGTTAACTTATTCGTTGACAATGTCATCATTTTATTGAAAATAAACCTTAATTAGCTTAAAATTTGATAACTCAGAAACTTTAAATATTTTCTATCGTAGCGTAAATTTCTACTGTGTTTCGCGGAGAGTATTTTTTTACTGTAAAAAAGTACCCGGAAAAATGTATTTTTTTGTCCTGGAAAACCTGGAAAAGTCCTGGATTTTTTTTTTGAGAAACGCTAGACACCCTGGTTTATCAGTATCCTGAAGTTTTGTGAGACAAGACTGAGTTTAAACAATTCGTAATTCTCAGTTTTACAACAATCGCTAATCTTAGTTTTTTTTGGTAATCTACATGGTATGCCAAATTTTTAAAAATCTTGTAAGATTTCACGATTTTCAGATTTTCTAAGCCAAAATCCGAGGGGCAGAGTACGAAAACAAATTAATATTATTGAAAGTTTCTACATGCTCGGAAATTTTTTTACGATAATGTGACAAGATTTTAAAAATTATTTGAGTTTTTGTAGGTTTATAAAAATGTGATTTTGTCCTAGACAATTTAGACTGTTCAAATTGAAAACTGTTGAGTTTTAAAAGTCTTCAATTTTAAATGATACAACTTTGAAATTGTGCAATTTAATTATTTGAATTAAAAGCTGTTCACTTTTAAATGTGTTTCAAGAACACTTTAGATCAAATGCGAGCCTCTTTTATTTTATCTAAAAAATATTTCCGCGGCAAGATGTGTTTGTATATTTTACCGTTTTCCCCCAACGAAAAAGCCCTAATAAATAATCACAAAAAAATGGAGATAGCTCTCTTCGGGTACTTATGAAATCGAACGAGAACAAAATCTCAGGACCATTCACTTGTTTTCTCAAGTGGGTGCCAAGGAGAGATGTCTGGTGTGAGGTTTTTTTTTCAGGGTAAAGCTTCCCCTAAAATCCAAAGAAACGGAAGTTTAAAAAGCCTAAAGAGCCCAAAGGGTCTATATAAATCTAAAGAATCTAAAGAACCTAAACAATAAACCATTTAAAAGTTTGAAATACATATTCTAAATCTAAAAATGAACCACATTCAAGATGGGATTATTTGAGATATAAACAAATTAAAAATGTAAAATTCAAAACTCACCATTTAATGCAAAATTTATTTTGATTCAGAAGTTGGGTATTCATTGAAAATTTTAATTTAAAAAACTATTTTCAATCCGTTTTAAATAAACTCAAAAGCTCTGAATCGAGAGATAATTTTTGAAGGCTCTTTGTAAAAATATTGTCAAGCACAATTTGCCTCAATTATTAACAGAGCGTTTTCCCATCCGAGTAACTGATGTCACAATTATGGAAATGCAAATTCAATTCCATAAATATTTCCCTTGAAATTTAATTCATTTCGCTTCTCTCTTTTCTTCTACTGAACCTGCCAAATAGTGATATTTTTCCTAACTGTTGTTACACGGGTTTGATAGAATAACAACATCTTTGACATAAACCCGTATAATGAAATAATAAAAAAGCTCCTTCAAAGCAATTTTTCTACCGCATCAGCGGGAGTAGCAAATTGAATTCAGCTGGCGTTCTCATAAGGGATTTTTTCTTTTCCAACGCGAAGCGAAAAGAATGAATTCAGCACTGGAATAATCGAGTGGGCTAGAGTTACAGAAAGTAAGGGGTTTGAAGCCAACGATATTCCTGGTGCATAATTACCGGCTCCCGTTAAAATCCCCGTGGCGAATAACGCGCTCGTTTGAAACTTTATACCACACAGAACCAGAATCAGAAAACCCAACCCAGAAAGTGGAGACCGGGGCAAAGTGGAGACCGGGGCAAAGTGGAGAACGGGGCAAAGTGTGGAGAACAGGCAAAGCAGTTCACGTGGTAAATGCTGCGGTATGATCCAGGGAAAGGTGTAGCCCACAATAGCCGTTTATATATCTATTAACAATTTTAGACCACATTATGCATAATGTGTACTTATATTGGACAATTATGCAGGACAGGATATCCTACCAACCATAACTCCATTGTTCATCTTTGCACTGAAAACGAGAGCCGAAGTCATCATTTCTGCTTGGTTGATGATATGATAATAATAAGCAACATGATGAGCTGCCGTAATTGCCATGAAACAGGTTTTTTTACTGAAGATTCAAGCCAAGTTATCAAGTTCAACAACACGTGAAATTAGTCGGCAATGGTCATTTCATTCTTCTCTTTCAAATGCCTAAATATTGAAATACTTCTGACCAGAAAAAGACCTCGATGATGTTAAGAGGATCCTTTGTCAACTTTTCGAGAGACAAATGCTCTCCTTATCAGGAAAGACAAATCAAAAGTCAAAATCTTGGTAAAATCAAAGAAGCCAATATGTTGCAGTTGAAAGAAACCATCCTCCCGAATTCGCCTCTCCAGTTGGTTCTATGAAAAACAATGTAGTTATTAGTATTTTAAATTTGACTATGTTGGAAGGTAGTGAAGTCCATCAATAAATAATGCAGGACACATTGAAAATTGTTTAACAAAATAGATGCAAAAAAGGTGATTTTTAAAGAAGGGACAGAAAAAGCGTTCTGCTCCTTATTGATAATTAAGATTCAAATGTTCTAGATCAGGTCTTTTTCTGGTTTGTCCGAAGAATGTCATTGTTATACCTATTATACTTCTTATATTTTCCAAATAGGAAAATTAATAATCCAAACGCTCAAATAACATTTGAAATGTTACATTTCTAAAAGTTTCTCATTTCAAAACATCTTTTAAGCAATAATTAAACAGAAATAATTATCTAGAAGATGTTGATTTTATTGGTCTACTGGTCGGTTGGTTTGTTTCGTTGTTTGTATCTTCTTCCGACCGTGTTGCATGATTACCTGATGTTAATCAATATTGACCGGGTAAGAATTTCATTATAAGATGTTGGATTTTGTTATACTGGTCCATTGTTTTATATTTTTCCAACCGTGTTGTATGATTAGCTGATGGTAATTGATGTTGACCAGGTAAGAATTTAATCAGAAGGTGTTAATTTTATTCGTAACACAATTGGAACAGTATACCAACGAAATTCAATATATTGTAATTAAATTCTTACTTCAAATCAGCTAAAAATCAGCTAAAAATATTTATCTTTCGATAAATTGAGGTAATGATTTATGCTTCAATTAAGAGAAATCCTAATAGTATTCATTAGCCAACCCTTCAGATTGGAATGCATTTTCAGCTTCGTGTGTCTATTTTAAAAATTCTTTTAAGATTGAAATGAAATCTACTTTCTCATGAACCATTTTATGTACCAAAATGAGAACACAAAAAAGCTCAAAAATCCAAATTAGATTTTAAACTGCTTCCTGTTTGGCTCATTAGAGAGAAATATGTAACAAAAGAAAAAAGAGGAACAAGGAAAGATTCAACCAAAACCAACTTAGAATTAATTTAGCCAATTTAGACTTCATCGTCAGGGAATATTTATAGGAAAACTACCGGTATGAACAATAAAAACTTACGTGTTTTTCCGGTAACTTTAGATATCAAGATAGTGTAGGACTTTTCCGGTTTTTTGATGTTTTATTCAAAAATCGCCAACATGTTTCGACTCGGATTCGAGTACTTTTCATAATCCTCAAAAGGAAGATTTAATTTGTAAATAAATAATAATAATTAACATTAATAATTTTAATAAATGCTAGAGAAAGTATATCAAATTTATTTTACATTTAAAAAGACCTACATCCTGATATAATAGAAACTTATATTAATAAAATTTCCCATCATACCTGAAAATAAAAACAGAGATTAATATAAAGAGTTATCAGGTCTGAATTTCCATTCTTTATTAATTTTCTCTTTATTTCTTTTGTTTTTGGAATCTAAATATTTTTTCTTATTATTCTCAAAATCCTCTTAAGAAAAAACCGATAAAATTTTCACTTAATAAAAATTCTTTTTGTAATATAGCCAACCTAAGTTTTTGACTAATTGAATAAAATTCATTAATATTTTTTACGGGTCTCAAATGAGAAATCAATTTCTTGTTGAATATTCATCTTTTCCTTTTAAAAGTCTGTTTGTTCCTAAAACATTCGACTTTTTAGCTTAAAAGCAGAAATATTTTATTTTAAATTTGTCTTTTTTCGCTAAAAATTCATTTTTTCTTGTTGTTGACAAATAATTTTTTAAACTGAAAACTTAACTATACCACTTGTGGTTAAAAAAAGATTTTTTGTTTGTTGAAAATTGAACTATTTGGTTGAAAATTAATGTATTTTGTTAAAAAATCGTCTTTCAGTAGAAAATTATCCTTCTGGATTGAAAATTCATATTTTTGGTTTAAGAATTTAACGATTTTCTTAAAAATTAGTTTTTTGAATTGAATTTAATTCATTTTATTAATTGAAAATTTAGGGATTCTATTTTATATTGAAAACATTCGATTTTTTAGCTTGAAAACTTGACTCTTTTTTTTAAATTCATATTTTTTCGCTCAAAATTCATTTTTTGTTGTTGAAAAATAATTTTTTAAACTGAAAACTTAACTATACCACTCGTGGTGGAAAACTTATATTTTTTTGTTTTTAATTGAACTATTTGGTTGAAAATTAATTTCTTTTGTTTAAAAAAATCGTCTTTCGGTAGAAAATTATCCTTCTAGATTGAAAATTCACCTGTTTCGTTGAAAATTCATATTTTTGGTTTAAGAATTTAACGATTTTCTTAAAAATTAGTTTTTTTGGTCGAATTTAATTAATTTTATTAACTGAAAATTTAAAGATTCTGTTTTATATTTAAAACATTCGATTTTTTAGCTTGAAAACTTGACTCTTTTTTTTAAATTCGTATTTTTTCGCTTAAAATTCGTTTTTTGCTGTTTTTTAAAAGTAATTTTTCAAACTGAAAACTTAAGTGCACTTTTTGTTGAAAACTGATATTTTTAGTAGAAAATTGAACTTTTTTCTTAAAAGTTAAATTATTTTGTTGAAAATTCAACCATTTTATTAAAAGTTTAATTATTTTGTTGGAAAATCAAATATTTAGTTAAAAGTTTAATAATTTTGTTGAAAATTCAACTATTTCATTAAAGTCATCGTTTGTGGTCGAAAAGTCTTTCTTGGCTGAAAGTTCCTCTTTTATGGTTAAAAAATAACACTTTTTCTTTCAAAGTTGAACAAATATTCAAGAAAAAATATGAAATTTTGTCCAAATAGTGGATTTTTTAAACCAAAAGATGAATTTTCTATCAACAAAAAAACGAATTTTCATCTAAATAGTTTTTTTCTCAATGAAATAAATGAATTCTTAACAAAAAATAGAATAGTTACATTTTCTACTAAACAAATAATTTTTTAACGAAAAATATTACATTTTTATCAAAAAAGGTAAATTTTTCACACAAGAATGGAAAGTTTTTCCTGTCTTGGCTGAAAAATTTTTATTTGTTGAAAATTCGTCTTTTTTATTAGAAAATTTGTCTCTTTGGTAGAAAATAATAATAATAAAATAGAAATATAATATAATAAAATAGAAAATAATAAAAAATAATTTGGTAAAATAATTTCGGGATGAAAATTTATCTGTTTCGTAGAATTTTTGTTTGTTTGTTAAAAGTTTACTTAGTTTATTAAACATTCATTCTTTGGTTGCAGAATTGCAGATTCATCATTTTAGTTAAAAATTCATCTCTGGTTCAAAATTCAGCTTTTTATTTGAAATTTGTTTACTCAAAATTAATCATTCTCAGTTGAAAATATTAAATTATTCGCTTGCAAATTGGTCTATTTTGTTGAAAATTTGTCTTTTTTGGTAGAAAATTTTTTTTCTGTGTTGAAAATTCGTAGTTTTTGTTCAGAGTTCGTCTTTTTAGGTTAAAAGTTAAACTATTTGGTTAAAAATTGACTTATTTTGTTGATTTGTTGTTGTTGAAAATTCAACTCTTTGGTTTATTATTCTTAACTATTTTATTGAAAATTAGTTTTTTTTTTTAAATTTCATCTCTTTTTTATTAGAAAATTTATTCTCTTTATTAAAAATTCAGCTGCTTTAGAATCTACTAAAACTTTAATAAAAATCATCTTATTGGTTGAAAAATGAACTATTTGGTTGAAAAAACTTTATTTTTGCATGAAAATTAATTATTCAAATTAAAAATTCAACTATTTCATGTTAGGTTGAAAATCGATCGTTTTTAGTCGCCAATTCAACTATCAAATTTTTCATTAAAAATTCACGTTTTTTGGTTTAAAATTCAACATCTTGGTTGAACGCAGAACTACTTTTTTGAAAAACTCATTTTATTTGTTGAAAATTATAGTAAAGTAAAAAATATGTACATGTAATGTTTAAAGCAGAATTCAGATACTTATTTCACAACATCGAAAAATTGACAAAAATTATCCAATTGGAATGGAGGTATTTTGAACATAAATAATATTGTATTATATAAAAATTATAGTCAATATTCAATTACATGGCCTTCAGTTAAATAATCAATTTATGTACTTAATTTAAACAAATTAAAATGTAAGCTTTATGTAATTTGATATTGAAAACAATCAATCAGCTAATGATTCATTAATCATTTTTTTAATTTTCACTTTCATTTCTGAAAATTTTATTTATAAGTAACCTTTTAGAGTAATCTCTGAAAAAATTGAAACATATATACATAGATATAATTCTGAAAATTAAATTCAAATAATTATTTTGCAACATCACACACATTGGCGGAAATTACGTAATTGGAATAGAGGTATTTCAAATGTTAATAAACTGTTATTGTACAAATTATAGCCAGTATTCAATTACATAACGTTGAAGCAAATAATCAATTTATGTACTTCATTGAAACAAATAAAAATTCAATCTTTATGTAATTTAATATTGTAAAAAAATTAATCAGCTGAAAAATAATTAATCAGTTCAAAAAATAAGAAACATTAAACTACAACTTTCATCAAAACTCTCATTTCTGACAATTTGAATGATCAATAACCTTTTGAACTAATTCCAGAAAATGTAAATTTTAATAGAATCAGTTAATAATTAATTAATCAGTTCACGAACTGAGACTATTTTGTCCATTCAATCTAATCGGGTAGACTATAGTACATACAATAATATCGGCCGAAATATAACGCGCACATCATGATAAAGAAGAACATCGTGTATTGAGAAAGTCAGGCATAACAACCATCATTATCAAACAATCATTAACAAATCATTATCGGCGATCGATAAAATGAGAAATCTACTTTTTTAATTCTGTTTAGTTTTGATTTTAAATATGTAGAGGTCACGCTATGGCTTAGTACGACTCTTAGTATGATTCTGGCCCTCGAAGTGAAATATCTCATTGTCCGTGATTTGCTGTTGGCCCACATAACACATTGTTTCTTAGCATTGACCTCGAAAACCTTTGTTGCGAGTTTGCATTCCGATGAGGTACAGGGGGATTCCGATGCGGTATAGGGGGATTCCGATGAGGTACAGGGGGTCTTCACTGGTGGTGCAATATGTCGATTGTTCGGTCGACAGCTGGTGTGGATATCGTGTGTGACGTGGGTGTGTCAGTCAATTTGAGCCACACTTTGACCTACGCAACACCTGGTCACTTCCGGGCATATGGATCCTGCCACCTCCACCTCCGCCTCCACCACCCCTCAAGAGAAACACTTCCTCTCGCTGACTGGCTCCGCTCCACTCGCTAATTGATTGCTGAATAGGCACTCTCCTCTGCAATCCAGCAATCTGCATATCCGAAGAAATTCAATTTCAATTTTCCCTTTACAAAAAACTCCATTCTTTTTCAATATTTCTATCTCTCTCTTGAAAAATTCCTCAATTCAGCGAATTGAAAACTATCGGGAAACTATCGGGAAAAATAGGTTTTGATCAAATGAATTTTTGCCCAAGTGCATCTAATAATTTCTTATGGAAACCCTGGCGGAAAATTTTTAGAAAAAAGTACAGAAAACTAAAACTATTTTCGAAGGAATCTATAAATAAATATTATAAATTGCAACCAAAATTACAGGAAAGTACAACTTTTTTCTATTATTGAGACGAATTTTTGATACTTTTTTTGCATTCTTTTGTACATTGTTGTATTTTATTGCAGTTTTAATTTTCTAAAAGAATTTACAACCACAAGAATCTACGGAAAAAGAATATTTGTAATCCTAGGACGGAAAAGAACTACTTTGTGACTGCAAATAAAAATTTAACTATTCTTTTTTGGATTGTAAATTTCTCTTTTAGATAAAAATTTGTTTGTTTGATCGCTAATTATTATTTTGAAAATTAATTTTTTTACCTGATAATTTAATTACTCTATTTATTATTGTAAATTCATCTTTTGTGTATAAAAATTCAATTATTTGTTTGAACATTCAAGTATTTAGTTGAAAATTAATGTATTTTTTTTATTTTCCCTTCACCGGTAGAAAATTATTGAAAATTAAACAATTTTGTTAAGAAGTTTCCTTTTTTGTTGAAAATTCAATTGTTTTGTTAAAAATTCGTATTTTTGTGTGGAATTAAACTATTTTTTATTCAAATTTAAAAATTGTTTCGGCTAAAATATCAACTATTACATTTGAGTTAATTCATCTCTTTTGGTTGAAAATTATTATACTTTGTAGGAAATTCAACAATTTAGCTAAAAAGTCATTTTTTTGGATGAAGATTCTTCCTTTTAGTTCAAAATTTATTTTTTGGGTTGAAAATTTAATTATTTTGTTAAAAAATCATTGTTTTTCTGTTGAAAATTTATTTTTAAACTGAAAATTTGACTATTTTAGTGTAAGATTCATCATTAGTTGAAAATTCAATTACTTTATTGAAAATTTATGTATTTTCTTGAAAATTCCTCTTTTTAGTTAATAAATTAGTTTTCTCGTTTAACATTAAAAGAGCACCGGAAAGTGAATATAATTATTTAACGAAAGTTATTGAAAAATAAGTTCGATTATTTTATTTGAAATCGAAATGAAATCTATTTTCTTATAAATAATTTTGATGCAAACAAAGTATGAAAAAGATTCAAAATATAATTAAACAATTGAGAAATAATTGATAACAGTCATTGAAATTAAAAAATTCGAACTCCTGAAAATAAAATTTTTTTCATTTGAAGTTATAAAAACTTAAAAATCCTTAAAAATAGAAATTCAAGCTATCATTTTCAATACTATAAATTGAAGAATGAATAAAAAAATTTATAAATTTTCAAAATTATATTCTTTTGAGCAATTTTAAGCCAGAAACATTAATTTATACATGAACATTTGTTTTGAAATGTTTTTAAATATTCTCTTAAAAATTTCTTTAGAAAATCATTCAAAACTTTTCCAGGAATCTAATAATAATTTTATTACCTTTGAACTCGAATTTTTCCTACAACTTCTTGAAAATCTTGCAAAAGTAGAAAAATTACCATAAATTCATCCAGATTCTTTTTTGAAGGTTTTGGAAATCTCATTGAATATTCTTTTTAAATTAATTTTCCAAACAAAATTATTGTTAGTTTTTCTAGGAATTTTGATACAAATTTGTTACTAATTTGAAACCTTGTTGTGTTTGAAAATGTTTTTAAATCTTTTCACGTTTTAAATTATTTTGGAATCTTTTTAAAACTTCTAAATATATTTTAAACCTACTCGATTATTTTATAAATTAATAATTGTTCAATTGTTGTTTATAATTAAAAATGTTTTGAAATCTTTTTAAAGATTCTCTTAAAATTAATTTTTCAAAATAAAAAATCATTTCAAATTTTCCCAGCAAAGTTAAGAAAATTTTTTTATTTTCTCAATACTTTTAATAATCCTTGAAAACGTTTAAAATTTAATTTCGAAATCTTTACAAATCTAAGTCTGTAAAATATTGCTAAAAATTCGAAAAAAACCTTAACTAATTAAAAAATTAAAAATTAAATGGGTTAAAAATGGAATATTTCAGATTGAAACAATATTTTGAATAATAAATATAGAATTTTTAATTAAATAAGAGCTTTCAATTTTTCTAATTATTTTTAAATTCAGAATAGTTTATAATGTTTCAACGAACATTAAGATTTGTTTAACTACTAATTTTTAGTTAAAAATTTATGTTTTTAGATCAAAATTGAATTATTTGGTTCAAAGTCCAAATTTTTTAGTTGAAAATTCAAGTGCTTGGTTCAAAATTCATGTATTTAGTTGTTAATTCATTTTTTTGTTTAAATTAATCTTCTTGGTTGGAGAATCAACTTTATATTTAAAAATTTAAATCTTTGGTTGAATGTTTCCCTCTTTTCTTAAAATTTTTTGTTTAAAGATTAATCTTTTTAGTTGAAAATTTAAATATTTTGCTAAAAATGAGTTTTTTTTTGCTAAGAATTTTTTCGTTGAAAATTCAAATGTTTGAGTTTAAAATTCCGCTGTTTTGTAGAAAATTAGTTTTTTAGACTTGAAACTTCAACAGTTTGGTCGAAAGCAAACTATTTGTGAAAAATTAAATTTTCGTTGAAAATTTTTATTTTTCTTTGAAAATTAAACTACTTGGTTTGAAGTTGTGCTGCTTTGTAAAAAATTAATTTTTTGTTGTTGAAAATTCATTATGAAAAATCAACTAAACTAAATTCGACTAGTTGACAATTTGTTTTTTTTGTTTGTTAAAAATTTGTTTTTATAACTTAAAATTTAACAATTCCATTTTTTTGTTGGAAAGTTTATTTAATCTATTTGGTTGGGGATTCAACTATTTTGTTCATTTGGTTGAAATTCAAATTATTTGTTTGTTTTTTTTGTTAAAAATTTGTTTTTATAACTTGAATTCATTTAATTTCATTCTATGTTGAAAATTTATCTCTTTTCGTTGACAGTTGAAATATTCGTTTGAAAATTAATCTTCTCGGTTAAAAATTTATATTATTTTCAACTGAAAATTATTTTCTTTCATTGAAAATTTAATTATTTTATTTTGAGTTGAAAATGCATATTTTTAGATCAAAATTAAATTATTTGGTTGAAAGTTAATTTTCTTTCAGTTGAAAATTCAAGTGCTTGGTTGAAAATTCATGTATTTAGTCGATAATTCATCTTTTTTTTTTTGTAGAAAATTAATCTTCTTGGTTAAAGAATCAACTTCATAGTTGAAAATTCAAATCTTTGTTTGAACGTTGAACTCTTTTCTTGAAATTTTCGTTTAAAGATTAATCATTTCAGTTAAAAAATTATTTGTGGTTGAAAATTGATCTATTTTGCTAAAAATTCGTTTTTTTGTTGGTTAAAAATTTGTTTGCTGAAAATTCATATTTGGTTGAGGATTCAACTATTTTGTTAGAAATGAGTTCTTTCTTCGTTGGATTCAACTGGTTAATAATTCTTTTTTTGTTGAAAATTATTTGTTTTTTTCAATTCAGAATTCAACGATTTCATTTTTTTTGAAAATTTATCTTTTTTAGTTGACAGTTCAACTATTCGATTGAAAATTAATCTTCTATTATCATCAGAGAATAACATGAATTTTTAACGTCTTTTCAGACTAGATGGAGCTATGAATTAAACATTATTTTAATTAATTTTTTCTGAAAAAAATATCTCCTTTCGCTCCGCTGGGAATCGAACCACAGAACTTCCGATTGCTGAAAAATTTTTATTTGTACCACCTAGAAAAATGATGCCTCTCTCGATCTCTCTAGTAGCTTAATGGAAAAGCACACGACCGGCAATCGGAAGTTTTGTAGTTCGATTCCCAGTGGAGTGAAAGGAGTTTTTTTTCAGAAAAAATTAATTTAATTAATAATTTTGCTGGCATATTGTTTATTTCGTTGAAACTTCAACTATTTTGTTAAATTAATCTTTTTTGGCCCAGGATTCAACCGTTGTCAATTTTTAAAGCAGGTAATGGACAATTTAGTTATGGTATCAAGGCAAGAAAAATTGAAACAGGTGGGAACAGCGACCAAGCAACGGCGCTATCTCCTCGATACCTGAGATAATAAAACAAGAATTCAACGATAAAATTTGGACAACCACCACAAAATGCTCCTGTTACGATTCCTAAAAAACAAAATGCTAAAATTTGTTTCTTTGGAGAAAAATAAAAAAGAGGAAAGAAAAATGAGGAGGCAACCAACCAAATCCTCTTCCTCTCTTTTTTATTTCTTTCGTCTTTTTTATTTTCATTATTATCAAATCACAATAAAAAGAATGCAAAGTATTTACCAACGT
>CAKNXH010083287.1:0-32403 GCA_932178445.1 Andricus quercusramuli
TAATATTTCAGAATTATATTTCAGAATTCAAGAATTTTTTCTAAATCGTTGAATTTTAGGAGCAAAAATACGATTTTATTTACAAAATAGTTGAATTTAAAAAAAAATTTCAACAAATCAGTTAAAGTTTTCAGTTAAAAAAAATATTTAAAAAAAGCGAATTTTAAACTAAAATGATAAATTTCCAAGAAAAAATGAAATAGCTGAAATTTCAACAGCAAAAGATTTTAATTGAAATTTAAAAACAGCTGGATTTAACAAAAAAAGTCGAATTTTAAATAGAATGAATACTAGATTCCTCTACTAAAACGAATTAATTTTCAATCAAACAGTTGCATTATCAACAAAAAAATTGATTTTCTACGAAAAAAGTACGAATTTAAAAAAAAATACGTACATTTTCAACCAAAAAATTCAATTTTTTTTTACTAAATTGTTGAATTTTATAGCTAATTTGTAATTAAAAAAATTATTTCTTAACAAATAAAAATGTATTTCAAACTAAAATGATGAATTTTCAACAAAAAATGTAATAGTTAAAATTTTAACACAAAAAGATTTCAATGATAACTAAAAACAGGTGTTTAGCCAAAAATAAAAATAAATTTTCAACAGAATACTCGAATCTTCTACAAAAACAGATTAATTTTCAACCAAAAAGGTGCATTTTTAACGAAAAAAATTTATTTTCTACAAAAAAAAATACAAATTTTCAACAAATACGTGCATTTTTACCAAAAAGTTAAATTTTTTATAATATTATTGAGTTTTAGAGCCAAAAATACGAATTTTCTACAAAGCATTTGAATATTCAACAAAAACTTATTTTTCAGCCGAATCAAAAAAGGCGAAATTTTTAAAGAAAAAGATGAATTTTAATCAAAAGAAATTGGATGGTCAAGAAAAATAAATTTTAATCAAATTGTTCAATTTTCAAGCCAAAAAGACAAATTTTCAACAAAACTGTTAAATTAAAAAAAAAATAATTCAAGTTTGAAATAACTTATGAAATTTTCAACCAAGAAGGATGAATTATTAAACAAAAATGTAATAATATAATAATATAATATTGAAAAGAATTTTCCACGAGTCTTCTGAATATATCCATCATTTATTCTCAATTTTGAAATGTAATCGTTGAAAGAACTTCTACTTTAAATTTCGGTTTTTGCTAAATCTGTTTAAAATTCCAATTTTGATAATTAAGTGGTCCAAGCTTAAGGATTTTTGAAACCTTCAATAAAATTTAAGCCTTGCAATTTTCAAATTTTCGATTTTAAAAACATTTACCATTTTCAACTTTTCAAATTCGAAAGCTTTTGAAGACAAATATTTTGATCTCTGATATTTCAGAATAATGTTTCAGAACAATATTCCAGAATATTTCAGAATAAAATTTCAGAATAATAATTAAGAATAAGATTTCAGTAAAATTTCAAAATGAATTTCCTGTAATTCAACACGTAAATTTCATCCCTAAAAAAAATTCCTGGATCCAATTTAAAATTGAAACTCACCTATTCAAAACGGCACTTTTGCCTGGTTCGCTCTTGATTCAAATAACGTAATAAATTTTACGAGAACTACTTTCCTACGCAAGTTAACACCGTTACGTTCACGGTAGGCGGCAATAGTATGAATAACATCATTCGTGATTATTTATACTGTGACATAAATCAACCAACTTAATTGAGACTTAAATCATCACTCAATCCAGGACTCTAATCATTATTTAAATTTAAGTTTATATCTATATGCAAATTAGCAATTTTCGCAATCCTGAATTCCTTTACTTTGTGTCAGTGACTCTTAGGAGTGGGTTACGCTAGCTTAAAGTTAAGCTGACCTAACCACATGTTTGAATCGAGTTAAAACCTATTTCATAATTAAGGGCTCATTTAATGCCCAATTGTCAAATTTAATGCCCCGATATTTAAAAAAAAACCGTGGGTTGCGCTAGCTTAACGTTAAGCTGACGTAACCACATGGTCGAATTGAGTTGAAATCTATTTCATAATTAAGAGCTCATTTAGTTCTAATTTATTACCCAATTGCCAAATTTAATGCTCCACTATTTAAAAAAAACCGTGGGTTGCGCTAGCTTAACGTTAAGCTGACGTAACCACATGGTCTAATCGAGTTAAAACCTATACCATAATTAAGAGCTCATTTAGTGCTAATTTAATGCTCAATTGCCAAATTTAATGCTCCACTATTTTTTTTTAAAACCGTGGGTTACGCTATGTTAACGTTAAGATGACATAACCATATGGTCGAATCGAGTTAAAACCTATTTCATAATTAACAGCTCATTTAGTGCTAATTTAATGCCCAATTGCCAAATTTAATGATCCACTGTTTTAAAAAAACCGTGGGTTGCGCTAGCTTAACGTTAAGCTGACGTAACCACATGGTCGAATCGAGTTAAAACCTATTTCATAATTAACAGCTCATTCAGTCCTAATTTAATGCCCAATTGCGAAATTTAATGATCCACTATTTAAAAAAACCGTGGGTTGCGCTAGCTTAACGTTAAGCTGACGTAACCACATGGTCGAATCGAGTTAAAACCTATTTCATAATTAACAGCTCATTCAGTGCTAATTTAATGCCCAATTGCGAAATTTAATGATCCACTGTTTTAAAAAAAACCGTGGGTTACGCCAGCTTAACGTTAAACTGATGTAACCACATGGTGGAATCGAGTTAAAACCCATTTTATAATTGAGGGCCCATTTAAGGATAATTTAATGCCCTATTATCAAATTGAATGCTCTACTATTTTTAACCAAACCGTAGGTTACGCTGTCTTAACGTTAAGCTAGCGTAACCCACATTTAAAAAAAAAAGTGGAGCATTCAATTTGGCAATAGGGCAATAAGCATTAAATGAGTTCTTAATTATGAAATAGGTTTTAATTTGATTCGAAAATGTGGTTACGTCAGCTTAACTTTAACCTAGCGTAGCTCACGGTTTTGTTTTAAAGAGTGGAGTATCAAATTAGGCAATAGGGCATTAAATTAGCATTAAATGAGCCCTTAATTATGAAATAGGTTTTAACTCGATTCGAACAGGTGTTTACGTCAGCTTAACATGCCTTCCAGTAGTCATCTGTTCGTACGCGTTATCGTTGATTAGCTGGTTAGCTGTGACACTTATCATTCATCATTTTTGTGCTAACCTTTGCAAAATTATCTTTCAAAACCCGCACTTTACATTCACAACAATTATAATATGATATAATATATTGCACCTAAGTGTGGGGATGGCCCGTCATTTCGTCAACGTGTTGCGTCGCTCAAAGTCGAACCCAAGTGACCAGGGGCCTTCACACTTTCAAGCGAAAGATAATATTATATCAGCTGCTCATTGCAGCCGGGCCCCAAATATTTCTAACACAAACAGTAGTACACAATAAAGTTCGCTTTCACTCGAGAAATACAAAGACCCGACATGTGGGTGGTTCAAATTCTTTTTTTTTTGTTTTTTGTTTTAATTTTCATGCATATCGCCAGGAAATTTGTTCGAATCCACAAAAAAACAAATCTGTTTTTTTTTTCTTCTGAAAAAATTTAAATTTGGAGGTGACGCAAGTCCCATGAAGTTTAACACGTATTTCCCATTAGAAAAAAAATACGTTTTTGTAAATTTTATTCAGAATCGTCAATTTTAGGTGAATCGAGTTGGAACTCAACATTTCTCTTCAAAATTAGTCATAGAATACGAATAAAATATTATTTTTCAAAAATTACCCCCATAAGTCTATCTTATAGTGTCTGAAAAAAAACCCATAAGTGAAAAAATGGCTTTTGCGATTTTTTAGTGCTAATTATGATCTTTTTGCGGTTTTTTTAATCCACGTTGTTGTTAATACATACAATGCTGCTTTATACTGATAATTAGATGTTTATATGAATTGTTTAAACAATTTATTATTATTTTGAATAATATTATCGTTGAATAATGTTAGAAAGTTGCGGTTTTTTCTGAAATTTTTCACATTCGTCAACTTTTCGCTTACTTAGTAAAGTAATAATTAATGCAAGTTGAGAAACATAATTGTTTATACAATTTATTATTGTTTATAATTATCTTTTCTTAGAGAACTGCTAGAAAGTTGTGATTTTTTCTTAATTTTTTAACTTTTTGTCAACTTTTTATTTAGTTAATAATTAGTGCAAGCTAGGAATAAATATTAAATATTAATTTAAAAGAAAAGGCTCTCGCAATATAATCCATATAGAACATTTAAAGAACATTTCAAACATCTGTTTCATTTCATAAAAATATATTTACAAAAAAAAAGAGATTGTTTAAAATATGATTTGTCTGGCATTATTATAGATGAATATAGCTGTAAACAATAGTAATTTTTCAAAACAATTCTTGTTGCTGAAATGAATTAAATGTTAACTTACTTTGTGGGGCTTGCGCCACATGTAAAAATAATTTTTTGTTTTCAAAACAAAAAATGGATTGATTTTTGTGTGGTATTTGCAGTTATTAAAAAAATGGATTATGGGTTGAAAGTAGAACTTACTTTGTGGAAAATTAATTTTGTTGTTGAAGATTCATAATTTTAGTTCAAAATTCAACTATTTGGGTTTAAATTATTTTTTGTTGAAATTCAACTGCTTTGTAGAAAATTCGTCTCTTTCATTTGAAAATTAATATCTTTTGTTCAAAATTGAAGCTTTTTTGTTAAAAAATGTAACTGTTTAGTAAATAATTTTTGCATTTTGTTGAAATTTCCTCTTTGTTGGTAAAAAGTTAATCTCTTTTTGTTTGAAAATTCAACAGTTTCATTCAACTTTTTGGTTGAAAATGTAATTATTTGATTAAAAATCTATCTTTTTGATTCGAAAATTCTGCTACTTGATTGAAAGTTGAACTACTTGGTTAAAGATTAATTTTTCTTTAGGATTCACCTCTTAGCTTGAAAATTAAACTATTTTGTTCAAATTTTTGTTTTGTTTTGTTTGAATATAATTTTATTATCCGAAAATGTAACTATTTCATTTCAAATTTAGGTTTTTGGTTGAAAACTTACCTTTTTTGGTTAAAAAAAAAAAAAAAACTTATTCGTTTAAAATTGAACTAATTTGTAAAAATTTTTTTTATTAACTATTTGGTTGTAAATTAACTTTCTGGTTAAAAATCATATTTGCGGGATAAAAATTTAATTCTTTTGTTGAAAATGTACCTTATTGATTTGAAAATGCATCGTTTTTGGTCAAAATTTCACCTTTTTTGTTAAAAATGCAAGTGTTTGGTAAATAATTCTTATCTTTTGTTGAAATTTCGTCTTTTTTTGGTAGAAAGTTAATCTTCTTGGTTGAAAACTCATCTTTTTGGTTAAAAATTAAATTGATTCTGTAAATAATTGAACTATTTGGTTGAAAATTGAACTATTAATTTGCAAATTCAACTTTGTGGTAGAAAATTAACTTTCCTGTTGAAAATTCATATTTTCTTGACAATCCTTTATTTAGAAAATTGATTTTCCTGGTAGAAAATTAATTTTTGTTGTTGAAAATTTACTTATTTGATAAAAAATGTATATTTTTGAGTCGAAAATTCGACTTCTTGATTGCAAGTTGAACTACTTTGTTAAAAATTAATTTTTTTTAAGATTCACTTTCTATGTTGAAAATTTGATTTTTTTGTAACTTTGTTTTCTTTTCGAACAAAAATTAATTTTTGTTTGGAAAATTTAACGATTCCATTTTTGGATAGAAATTTATCCTTTATAAGTTGAAAATTCATATTTTTGAATAAAAAATTCATTTTTTCGGTTGAGGATTCATCTGTTTTGTTAAAATTTTGTTTGTTCATTTAGTTAAATTAAATTAAATTAAATTTTTTAGGCTAAAAATTATCTTTTTAGCTGTAAATTAATTTTTTTAACTGGAAAATTATTTTTGGTCTGAAAATTTATTGTTTGACTGAAAATTAGGTTTTTAAACTGAAAATTTAACTATTTTGTTTAAAAATCATGTAATCTGTTGAAAATTTTGCAGAATGAAAATTCAAGTATTTGTTTAAATATTCAACATTTATGTTGAAACTTTAACCATTTTGGTAAATTTCTCTTTTTTTGGTCGAGCATTCATTCAGAACTTTATTGAAAATTAGTCCTTTTTAACTGAAAATTCATCTTTTATAGTAGAAAATTCAGATTTCATGGTTGAAAACTAACATTTTTCCAAAAATTCAACTGTCTACTAAAAAATTCTTATTTTTTATTTGAAAAGTTTAATGTTGGTTCAAAAATTCAACTGTTCAGTTGAAAATTGGTCTCTTTTGGTTGAAATTTGAACTGTTTCTGATTATTAATGCAACTGTTCTGCTAAAAATGGATTTTTGTTGATGAAAATTTGACTATTCAGCTTGAAATTCATATCTGGTATAAAATTCATCTTTTTGGGTTTCTACATTAATTTTATACAAGAATTTACTCCCATATTAATTCCCTATTTTCCTGTTTTGATGGCATTTTGGGCTAAGCATTCTGGTATTGACACTATGTTTAATATTTTGAAGGAATCCGAGGTTTATATTTCTAAAAAATGAAAAAGTAATCTCTTTTAGTTTTTTTTTTAACACTGAATGTATCAATATAAACTAAAATTTTATATTTCCTATTTTGAAATGCTTTGAACCCAATTTAATCCAATTTCTTTTGGCAAATCCTCCAGGTAGGAGACCTTTTTATTGGACAAATTTCGTAAAAGACCCGATTTTGCAATATATTACGTGCAGACAAATTTATCAATAGAGGGATCAAGCGACCCTTAATCCCGGAAGTACATTGTACCACATTCCAAGGAGGTACATTACGATCCTGTAACGCCCTGAATCTCTGGAAGT
The DNA here is from genome assembly GCA_932178445.1 of Andricus quercusramuli. Lineage (NCBI taxonomy): Eukaryota > Metazoa > Arthropoda > Insecta > Hymenoptera > Cynipidae > Andricus > Andricus quercusramuli. Next base: position 6,871 of record CAKNXH010083287.1, read on the forward strand.
ATCCCATAATCCCTACGAGTAATATGTTTAAAATGGATTAAGCTTAAGCCTTTTTTAAAGTTACGATATTAAAAGGCATTTTCCAATAGTCTTTACTATTTTTGAATCAATATTTTAGAAAAAACCGCTACTTTCTAGCACTTATCTATGAAAAGATAGTTATAAACAATATTAAATTGTTTAAACAATTTTCTTTTTAACTTTATTTAATTATTACCTCACTAAGTGAAAAAAGGACAGAAAGGTAAAAATTGCCGAAAAACCACAACTATCAGGCGCAATCGATATAGATGAAGATAGTCGTAAACAATAATAATTTGTTTAAACAATTATGTTTGCTAAATCTGATTAATTATTAAGTCACGCCTGATAAAAAATAAACAAACAGTTGAAAATTTCAGAAAAAACCGCAACATTCTACCAATTAAGCAAAGAGAATATTAACAATGATGATAAATTGTTTAAACAATTATTTTGTTAACTTGAATTCATTATCACTTCACTCCAAATGAAAATTGGACAAAAAGCTAGAAATTTCACAAAGAAACCGCATCTTTTTAGCATTATTCAAATATAATATTATTAATAATTATGATAAATTGTTTAAACAATCACTGTTGTTAACATTGATGAACTATCACTTCCCTCTGATTGAAAATTTGACAAAAAATGGAAAATTTGTGAAAAAACCGCGTCTTTCTAACTCCATTCTATGAGAAAATTGCTATAAACAATAATAAATTGTTTAAACAATTCATGAAAATATCTAATTTTTAGTATAAAGTAATATTTTATGTATTAGAAACAATTCACATCAAAGAAACCGCAAAAAAATCATAATTAGCGTCAAAAACTTGCAAAACCCGTTTTTCCACTTATGGGGTTTCTTTGGGACCATATAAAACAGACTTATGGGGTTGATATTTGAAAAGTGAGATTTTATTCGTATTCTGTGGCTAATGGTGGAGAGAGATGTTGAGTTTCAACACGGTTGAGGTAATATTGAGGATTCTGGATAAGATTTACAAAAACGTCTGTTTTTCTTATGGGAAATACATGTTAAACTTCATGGGGTTTGCGGCAACCCTAAATATAATTTTTTTTTCAAAACAGAAATAATGTATTTATTTTTGGGTGGATTCGAACAAATTTGGGGGGTGTGCCGATAAAAATTTAAAAAAAAAGAAATTTTCCAATGCCTTTTTTGGACCACCCTAATCATCAATCATTAGACCAGTGGAAACAATTAATTAGTCAATTAACAAAAATTCCGAAAGTCTTCAAAAAAATTGTATATTTGTTTTTTCATATTCAACATAAAATTAAATTTTGCAAAATTGAAAATTTCAGATACATGCGGTAAATAAAAATTTCAACAAAAAGGTTAATCTTTAAACAAAAAAGATGAATTCTCAACGAAAAATGTAAAAGTTGATAATTCAAGTAAAAAAATCTTTAAATTTTAAATGAAAAACAATTGCATTCAACCTCAAAAGATTTTTATTTAAAATCAAAAAAATTGAATTCAACCAAAAACTGATTAATTTTTAAACAAACAGTTGCATTTTAAACCAAAGGAGATTAACTCGCAAAACAAAAAGACAAATTTGCAACTATGAAATATTTTTCAGTCAAGAAAGAAAAAAAATCTCAAACAAATTGTGGATTTTCTAAGCCAAAAGGTAAATTTTCTACAAAACAGGATAATTTTAAACCTTGAAATATGAACTTTCTACAAAAAAGTTAAATTTCAACCAAATAGTTGAATTTTCAACCAAATAGTTGAATTTTCAACCAAATACATGAATTTTCTACCAAGAAGATTAATTTTTCACCAAAAAAGACTAATTTTCAGTTAAAATTATAAATCTTCAACCAACCAAGTGAATTTTCAACAAAGTATTTTAACTTTTAAACATGTATTTGAATTTTCAACCAAAAAAGTTTAATCCTCAACCAAACAAGATTTTAATTTAAAACCAAATAGTTGTAATTTTAATTTAAAAAAGATTAAATTTCTAAAAAAGATCAGTTTTGAAACCAAAAAGATCAATTTTCAACAAAATTGTTGAATTTCCAACCGAAAAAGGTTTTTTCAGTCAGGAAAAAAATAGCCAAAATTATAGTTTGAAGAGAGAAATAATTTTTAATAAAAAAAAAGTTTCGAATAAGTATTTATTTGTTAAGTTTCTTTTTTTTTCTTTAAAGTTTCTTTTTTTAATTGCTTTAAAGTTATATAAATATATTTTTTCCAGGTATCTCCAAAAAATTACAAAAGATCTTTGAAGATTTCTGATAAGTCGAAAAAGTAAAGAAAATTTCTGATATTTTTTTTTTACAGGATTTTACAAAGTTTTTAGAGAAAATTTGTGTCTCAAATTCCTGAATATCTTTCAAACTGACTAGAAATATTCCTATAATTGTCTTAAGATCTTCTGGATTTTTTTTTTACAAATTTAGAAATCTGCTGTCTTTTTTTTTAAACCTTTCTAAATATTCTCTTGAAATAAATTTTTCAAAATGAAGAATAAATTAAAATATTTCCAGGAATCTTCAGAAAAATTGTTTTATCATCATAAAATCTTTCAACATCATTATAAAACATCGAAATGTTATTTCGAAATCTTCAAAAATTTCCATTTTGTTTTAAGCTTTTTAAAATATTTTCAAATTTTCAATTATTTTTGAAATTTCATTTTTAACCTGATTCAAATTTTTTTCTAAAATTTTGGAAAAATTCTGCAAAATTAAAAAAATTTTCTTAAAATCTTCTAGATTCGTTTTTGGAAATTTTCGAAATCTTTTGGAATGTTTTGATACCTGCGTGAATATTCATTCAAAATGAATTTTCTAAAATAAAAAATCAGTAATACTCTTTCCAGAAATCGTAAGAAAATTTTGTTATTCTTTTGAAACCTTTCAAGATTTTCAAAAACTTGTAATTTTTTGTTCGAAATCTTCAAAATCTACATTTTGTTCTAAATTCCTTGAAATCCTTTTAAGTTTTGGAAAATTTAAGAAATAATTTGAAACGTTTTAAAATCTTTATGAATATTTTCTCAAAATGAATTTTTCAACATGAATAATTAAAATTTTCCTGGAATTTCAAGAAAAATATTGCATTATCTTCAAAGATTTCAAAATCCTTGAGAAGACTTGAAATTTTATTATAAAATCTTCTAAAATCTAAATTTCCTTTACAATTTTCTGAATTATTTTCAAATTATTTTTTTTTTAATCGGAGATGGATTTTCAACAAATAGTCGAATTTTAAATTAAAAAAAAAATATTTATAATATTTCAGTTTTTATTATAGACTGTCTCAAGCCTAGAGTTTTTTAAAAATTATCATTAAATAAAATAAAAGCATATCAAATTCAAGCCTTTCAATTTTAAACTTTTTAATTTTGAAAACATTTATAATCATTTATAATCTTCAAAAAGCTTCTTTTCATAATGTTTTAAATAGAAAACTCACATTATTTTAAAAATTAAACAATTAAAAAAAAATACTTTTAAGTGGGGCGTTTCCAATTAGAAATTCTTTGATATTTAATCCTTACAGTTTTAAAATAGATTCAGCTTAAGCTTTTTTCAAAGTAATGGCACTGAAAAGATTTCCCCAAGAGTCTCAACTATTTTTGGACCAATATTTTAGAATTAATCTTATTTTAACTTTATCTTCTTAACTTCTGAATTTAATTATAATCTATTCTTAATTCTGAAATGTAAACGTTGAAAGAACTTTTATTTTTAATTTAGGTATTTCAAAATTATCTTTAATATTCTATTTTTTATCATTAAATGGCCTAAACTTAAATTAAAAAAATAAATAAATTTAAATAAATTAATAAACTTTAATTATATTATTTTCTTTTAATTTTCAAATTTCCCATTTTAAAAACATTTACCACTTTCAAACTAGAACCTTCTTTAATTCAACTTTTTCTACCAATTTGAAATAATTTCAAGTAGATTCTCTTGAATTTGATTAAAAAAAAAAAAAATAGAAAACCCTCTTTAATATGAAAATTAAAGAATTTTTAAGAAAAGACCTTCAAATTTGACCTTCGCAATTTTTAAATAGATTAAGCTTGAGATAATTGTGCCAAAAATCAGGATTTATGAAAAAAGTTAAAAACTAACGAAAAATTATTATTTTAACTAGTTTTTGTAATTGATTTTTTTTGCTTCTCTCGCTTTTTACCAATTTTTTAAGAATTGTCGAATTTTAATAAATTGTGGTTTTGTCTTTCGGGTAAAACAACCCAGTTTCCAGTTTCAAAAATAAGTAAATAATCTTCAAATATGGTTATTTTTTGACAATTGGATCTTACAGTTTTATAGCAAAAAATTATTATTCCACGAAACTGATGAATTTTTATCCAATAAAAATGAAATCTTAAACCAAGAAAATTATTTTTTTTTACCAAAAAATGAGAATTTTGAACTAAAAAAGATCAATTAAAAAAAAATGGGAAAGTTACATTTTCAGTTAAAGAATTAATGAAAACAAAGACAGCTGAATTAAAAAAAAAACTTCAAAAATAGTTAAATTTTCATCCAAAGAAGATTCCAGTTCAATTTCCAACAACAAAATAAGAATTTTAAACTATAAGTTGATTTTCTGCTAAATAGTCGAATTTTTAGCCAAAAAGTATGACTTTTTAACAAGATTGTTAAATTTTCAACCAAAAAGTTTGCATTGTCAAAGAAAAATGAAAATTCTACTAAAACAGGTGAATTTTTAAATCAAAAAGAAAATTTTCCAAAAAAAGAGTTGAATTTTCATCAAAAAGGATTTCTATAGACTTTTCTACAGAAAAATAAAAATTTTAAACAAAAAGTAAATTTTCCAGAAAATTATTAAATTTTCAACGAAATAATAAAATTTCTAACTAAAAAGATAATCTTCACGAGAAAGTTTTCGCGAATTTGTTACGTAATTTAAGTACGGTTCCTAAGTTAATAATTAAAATAAGGACTTCTATTTTTAATTTAGGCTTTGGAATTTTCCAATTTTTTTTCATTTCAAAAACTTTCTTTCAATTTAACCTAATTCCTATCAGTTGACAAATATTTTTCAATTAAACGCTTCTTAAAATTCAATTGGAAAATTTGAATTTCGCATTGAATTTCAAATATCGAATTTACCATGCTCTTAAATTGATTGAAGGCTATTCATGATTTCTAATTATTTTATTTTTGAGACAAATTAAAGAATTCTGAATTTTGAATGTTGAATTTGCGAATTGATACAAATTTATTGTTTTAAGAATAAAAGTAAAATTATTAAAATATTCCAGACGGTTTACAAATTTTATAATGATAATAAATTGTCAAAATTAAATAATTGTTGAAAATCCCTTTAAATAAAGGCTGTGTGTAGTTGTCCCGAATTTTCGGGACGATGAGATACTTGGTTAAATAAATGAAATAATTCGACAATTTTCCTATTGAATTTCAAACGACATATTTACCGTACTTTCAAATTAAGTGCTATTCATGACTTCTTTTAAATTTGATAATGGTTTTAATAGAAAACCCTCCTTAATGTAAAAATTGTATAATGTTTAAGAAGGGAACTTTAAATAGGGCGTTTCCAATTGTAAATTCTGACATTTGACCCTACAATTTGAATAGGACGCAAGTCAAACGCTTTCTATTCTAAAACTATTCTAAATGAATAATAAATTTAGTTTCGTATTGAAATTCAAACTTCGCGTTTAGTTAACTTAGTAAATGTTTAGTTCAAAATTAAGTTAAAAATGAAAATAACAAATAAAATAGGGTTGCTACAAGACCTGGAAAAGTTATGAATTTTGAAAAATTGACTTGATTTTTTTAGTAGCACCTATTTTGAAATATTAATAATTATTCAAGTACTTTAGGGTGCATTTTATTTGTGAATTCATTCTAATTGATTTTTCTACTAATAAAAATAAAATGATTAATAATAATGAGAATTATTTAGAATTAAATAATTTTTTAAAGGCCCTTTACATTTGCATTGATTAATAATTTTACAATAATTGTAATGCAGAGGTAATTCGGAGTAGTTTACGTAGGTATTAAAAATATTTTCCAACTATTTTACTAAACTTTTTTTTTGTGTTGAAAATTAATTTTCTTCACAGAAAATTTCACTGTTTCATTTGTGCTTAAAAATTGATCTTTTAGTTTGTTCACGTATTTTGTTCTAAAATTAGTCTTTTTGGTTCAAAATTAATCTTCTTAGTTAAAGATTCATTGTTTCGGTTGACAATTCAACTATTTTGATAGAAAATTTAATTATATTCTTGAAAATTCTTTTTTTTTTTTGTTGAAAATAATTTTATTAACTGAAAATTTAACGATTTCATTTTTGTTGAAAATATATCTTTTTTATTTGAAAAATCGTTTCTTTTGGTTAAAAAATAATTTCTTGAACTAAACATTTAAATATTTAATTTCTAGTAAAAATTTGTCCTTCTTTCTCAAAACTCCGTGTATTTTTTTATTATTTTTTTTTTTTTTAGAAAATTAATTTTTTTCCCTTTAAAAATTGATCTTTTTGGTTAAAAATTCAACGATTTGTTTGAAAATTTCAAATATTTAATGAAAAATTCGTCGTTTTAGGTTGAAAATTCAACTATTTTGGTAGAAAATTAAACTATATTGTTGAAAATTCGTTTTTTTTTAAATTTCTCTTCCTTTGTCAAAAATTCATGTATGTTGTTGAAATCTCGTTTTTCAACAGGAAATTAAGATTTTTGCTTTACAATTCATCTTTTTGATTGAAAAATTAACTATTTCTTTGAAAATTCAACTATTTGGTTGAAAATTTATGTTTTATTTTTAATTTGTCTTCTTTGGCAGTATATTAATCTTCTTGTTTGGAAAATACGTATTCTTTTTTTGATTGTGAATTTCTCTTTTAGGTGAAAATTCGTTTGTTTGGTCGCTAATTCTTTTTTTTTTGTCGATAATTAATTTTTTTACCTGATAATTTTATTACTCTATTTATTATTGTAAATTTATCTTGTTCAGATAAAAATTCAATAATTTGGTTGAACATTCAAGTGATTGGTTTAAAATTCATGTTTTTTTTTAATTTTCTCTTTCCCGGTGGAAAATGATTGTAAATTAAACAATTTTGTTGAGAAGTTTCCTTTTTTGTTGAAAATTCGTATTTTTTCTGGTGGAATTAAACCGTTCTTTATTTAAAATTAAAACCGGTTTCGGTTGAAATATCAACTATTACGTTTTAGTTGATAATTCATCTCCTTTGATTTTGTAAAATGATTATCTGAATTCGATTGTCAAAACTATAGGTAAATATGTTTCATTTTTTCTGAAATTAGTATAAAAGATTATGAATAAATTAAATTTTTAGAAATGAAGGTAAAAATTTGCAATAATGTAAAGTAAAAATTATTCGATTGTTTTAATGAAAGCTATAGTTTGATGCTTTCAATTTTGAATTTTTGTGATGTTGTGAAATAAGTATCTGAATTCTGCTTCCAATATTATATGTACATATATTTTACTTTTTTATGAAATTAGTTTAAAAAGTTAATATTAATTAAATTTTGCAGGAAAATATAAAGTAAAAATTATTCGAATGTTTCAATTAAAATAACAGTTTATTGCTTCTTATGTTTTGAAATGATTAATTAATATGTGCATATATTTTTATTTTTCATGGAATTATATTTAAAGGTCTATAATAAATTTAATGTATAGAAAAGCATTTTCAAATGAAAAATATATATATAATGTGAAAATTATTTGAATGTTCCAATGAAAATAATTGTTTAATGCTTTTTATGTTGTGAACTGACTAATTATATATGAACTGATTCTATTGAAAACTACAGTTTCTGGGATTACTTCAAACGATTTTTCATAAATTAAGTTTCCAGAAATGAAAGTTCAAATTAAAAAAAAATTGAGTAAAAATCATTGGAATATTTTAATGAAAATAATAGTCGAATGCTTCTTATTTCGTGAACTGATTAATTAATTATTAGCTGATTCATTTTTTTCGCAATAATAAATTAAATAAAGATTGAATTTTAATTTTTCTATATTAAGTAACATAAATTGATCATTTATTTTGAGGTTACATAATTAAATATGGGCTATGATTTATATAATAAAAGTTGATTTTTTATTCAAAATACCTTCATTACAAATATGTAGTTTTTTTATGTTTGGGATATTGTGAAATGATTATCTGAATTCAATTTTCAAAATTATATGGACATATGTTTCAATTTTTTCCTGGAATTAGTATAAAAGGTTATTAATGATTCAAATTTTCAAAAATGCAATTTTAAAATTAAAAAAATATATAAATTGAAAATTATTTGAATATTTCAATGAAAATAATGTTAAACTTTATTTTATTATTGCCTTTTCATGATCATTATACAAATTATTATTAATTGATTATATTAAAACTTAAAATTTCTGGAATTATTTGAAAAGCTTATTAATAAATAATATATTCATAAATTATTAATTAGTGTGAAAGTTTATTAATCCATCATATTTTCAGAAAGGAAAGTTAAAATTAAAAAATATAACTATATATATATATATAAATATATATATATATATATATATATATATATATATATAACATATAAATATAATTATTTATATGTAACCTTCAAAATTATAGGTATTAATGTTTTAATGATTTTGCGATGCAGTACTTTGATGCCCTGATTCACAAAAATGGCCGTGAATGTATCCGCAAATGACATTGTACAAAAATTCAGTTTTTTCACAATATTACATTAAATAACCTAAAAGTGAAGCAAGAATATATTTGAATGATTTATCAATATATTTTAATGCGTCATTTATAAATATTTTAATAACGTATCGTTTGTATATGAGGTATCATAATTTATTTTGTGGATATTTTCATGTCTACATTAGCACCACCATACCGCCTTCCTTCATGATATATTCCGTGAATTTTCTTATATCTCCATTTAATAATAACAGGAAAAATTTGCAAAGACACTTTATTGGCATTTAAGTTTATAATTGTAATAATTATCATTGATATTTGTTTCCGGATTTATTATGTTGGTCAAGTCGTGCACTTTAAATCTTCGAATGATGTCTCGCTCTTTACTGGTAATAATAGTAATCGTAAATGAAATAATTCTAAGTTGCATGGATTCACTGAATCCGTTATTCCAGAATCTAATTTCATCAAGAATTGAAGTAGTCAAAAACTTGTAAGAAATAAATAGTTATTCGAAAATTGAGTAAATGAGAAAAATGAACGAAAAACATAATATTGTTTCTTTGTCGGTGGAATGACGGGTTTTGATCTACTAGTCGTTTTTTTTCTCAAAAATATGTTTATTAAAACACGAGCTTTCGCTCAAAGACGTTAAGCCTCATCAGGAATAAATACTTATTTTTGGTAAAACATTGAAAAGGATCTTTTTCATATTTAAAAGTTATTAAAATATTAAATTCTGGAAAAGTTCTTTTGTAAAATCTCGTAAGTTCATTAATGAATGGTAAGACAATCAGTTGGTTAAGATCTAATTTTGTATTAGTATTTTGGTTTGTGGTGTTTGAAATTTGGTTTTTGTTTTTTAAATTAGTAAGTCTTTTATTAATATATTTTTTGATGACATTAGAAGGATAACCATTCTTTTTAAGTGTATTCTTGACAATATTCAAGTTTTTCTTTTTAAATTTACTATCTGAAAGTGTGCTAGTATTATATAAAATGCATGCAAGAACCTCATTGAAGACACAATGAAACTTGCAGCCAGAAGCAAGAAGCAAGGTTGGCATTAATCGACTATAGTAGTATAGCTCCTGATCTTTTTCTTTCTCTCTTTCAGGTTTTATATTGTGACGCCTGCAGGGAGTCCTGTCATCCAAAAAGGGGACCCTTAGCGACCCACAATTTGGGCCCACCGCGGGGCAGATGGCAGTCGAATGGCGGAAAAAGTGTTCGAGGCTCTAGCCTGGACTGTAGCTTCATTATGTGTCCCGATCACAACGGTGAATCCCAGGGCCTTTATTGTGCTCTCTGCAAGATAGCTGCCTGCTCAAATTGTCTGAGAGATCGACACGCGGCCCATGCTCTCGACGTCCTACCATTGGCTGCAGCTTGCAAGGCCCAAAAGGTAATAATGTCCTTTATATCTTGTAGAATGTAGGTTGTAGGACAATCATAGATTCGACCACGCAACATCGAATTCTCTCCTTACTTGTTTGGATTTATAAATCAGGAAGCTTACATCAAAGCCTGCTCGCAATTGCTGCTTCTTTTCTTCAGACAAGGGAGACAAGGGAGGAAATAAACATGGGATCTTATGGGAAATCAATATTTTTATTGCCCTTAAAGTGTATGTTTAGAAGTGTTTAATAGGGTGGATCAAAAGAAAAAATTGAAAATGAAAAACATCCTGGCGATGAAAAGGTTCATTTTGGGATCCTAAGGACCTATGTTAAATTTATAATAGGTTGAACAATATCCTGAGGTCCTGCGGGGCAAAAATGAGTTCAAACAATTCGAATTCTCAGTTTTGTGACAATCGTTAATATTGTTTTTTTTTTCGTAATATACATTATACACCTTATTTTCAAAAATCTTGTAACATTTCAAGATCCCCTGTAATCCAACCTTACACAAAAATGTGATAGGAAACACTGTGTCAAAAGGATGCGTTTTGACACAAATGAAATTTCCTCTCAAATTTGTTGTGAAGAGGATTTTCATTTGTCTCAGAAAGAATGTTTTTACGGCAAATATTAACCATTTGCGACAAACTTCAACTAATGTTGCAGCTGAACAATTCTGTTTGTATAAAGAAGATGTTCAGTCGGTTCAAAACAAAATAGGCAAGAGGACAATGCTTTTGCTTCAAGACAACTTTTTCTCTGAGTGAATTCAGTTCCATTTTGGATTCTTATAAACTGGGTAATATTTGAAATAGGTTTATCAATATCCTGTGGTTCTGTGAGACAAGACTGAGTTTAAACAATTCGTAATTCTCAGTTTTACAACAATCGCTAATCTTACTTTTTTTTGGTAATCTACATACATGATATGCCAAATTTTTAAAAATCTTGTAAGATTTCAAGATTTTCAGAGATTCTAAACTATTCTGAAGCTCTGAAATACAATTTGAAATAGGTTGATCAATATCCTGAGGTTCTGCAGAGCAAAAATTAGTTCAAACTCAGAGAAACTCCTCTTGTGTCAAAAGGATGTGTTTTGACACAAATGAAATTTCCTCTTAAATTTGTCTCAAAAAGAATGTTTTTCCAGGGTGTCTAGTGTCCTGGAAATCCTTGAAAACCTGGAAAAGTCTTTGAATTCGTTTTTACCTGGAAAAACCTGGAAAAGTTCTTGAATTTTGCACTGTTTATTTTATCACGGTGAAAATCAAGAAGCTACAATCGAAATGGTATTTGAATAATAACGCTTAAAGCAAATAAAAAATTGGTCGGGGTAAAGTTAGAGAATTTTGAAAATGAAGTTTGGAACTAGTAATTATTTCAGTTGTTAATTTATTTACCTTGTATTAGTTAAATTGTAAAGAAGAATTTTATTATTTGGTTGCAAATTCAACAATTTTCATTAAAAAGTAATACTTTTTATTTGAAATATCTACTGTTACATTATTCGTTGAGAATTCATATTTTTTTGTAGAAAATTCATCTTTTTGGTTAAAAATACCTTTTTTTGGTTGAAAAATAACTTTTTTTAAAACTAAAAACGTAACTATTTCAATTTTGGCTGAAAATTAATATTTTTAAATTGAAAATTGAATTACTTGGGAGAAATATGAACCACTTTGTTAACCACTGCAATTTTTTGGTTAGGAATAAACTTTTTTATTGAAAATTCACATTTTATTATTGAAAATGCTGTCTTTTGGCTTGAATTTCCAACAATTTCTTTGACATTTTTTCCTGTCTTGGCTGACAAATCTTTATTTGTTGAAAATTCGTCTTTTTGAGTAGCAAATTCGTCTCCTTGGTAGAAAATTAATAATTTCGGATTGAAAATTCAACTGTTTAGGTGAATTTTTTTTTACTCATAATTTTCAGTTGAAAATTAAATTATTGGTTTGCAAATTGGTTTATTTTGTTGAAAATTTGTCTTTTTTGGTGCAAAATTAATTTTCTTTGTTGAAAGTTTGTCGTTTTTGTTAAGAATTCATCTTTTTAGGTTAAAAGTTAAACCATTTGATCAAAAGTTTAACTATTTCATTGAATTTTTTTGGTTTGTAATTTCATCTTTTTTTTTATTAGAAAATTTATTCTCTATTAAAAATTCAACTACTGGTTGGTATCTAAAAAAACTTTAATAAAAATCATTTTATTGGCGGGAAATTGAACTATTTTGTGGAATTAACTTTTTTTTGTATGAAAATTAATTTTTTGATTTAAACATACAACTGTACCATATTAGGTTGAAAATTGATCGTTTTAAGTTGAAAATTCACATAAGAATTTTTTATTGAAAATTCACCTTTTTTGGTTTAAAATTCAACCTCTTGGTTGAACGTACAACTACTTTGTCAAAAACTTATTTTATTTGTTGAAAATTAAACTATTCGGTCAAAAATGATTTTTTTTTGCATTAAAATTATTTTTTTTGTTTGCTAAAAATTTAAATATTCCAGTTTTTGTTGAAAATTCATCTTTTTTCAGTAAATTGATATTTTTTGGTAGAAATTAAAAAATAATTAATTAATTAAGAATTAAAAAAAGAAATTAAAAATCTTCTTGATTTGAAATTAAACTGCTTTTCTTCAAATTTATTATATTGGTTGTAGACTTAACTATTTTGTTGAAAATCCATTTTTTTAGGAAAATTAATTTTTTTAACTGAAAATTTAACTATTCCATTTTTGGATGGAAATGCATCGTCTTTAGTAGAAAAATCAATTATTCGGTTGAAAATCGATGTTATTATTTCTTTGCAAATTTTATTTTTGGTTTAAGTTTAATATTTTTTGTCAAAATAAGACTATCATTTTTGTAATTCCAAGTATTTCGTTAAAAAATCAACATTTTTGGTTGAAAATTCCACTGTTTTGTAGAACATTCGTCTATTTCGGCAGAAAATTCGTCCTTGTGGATTCAAAATCCACCTTTTTTGTTAAGAATTAAACTGCCTTCTAAAAAATTCAATTATTTAGTTGGAAATGCAACGGTTTTTAGTTGAAGTTTAATCTTTTCTGTTTCAAATTCGATTATTTAGTTGAAAATTCATTTTTTTTTAGGTTGAAAACTCAACGATTGTTTAAAAAGTTAACTTATTCGTTGACAATGTCATCATTTTATTGAAAATAAACCTTAATTAGCTTAAAATTTGATAACTCAGAAACTTTAAATATTTTCTATCGTAGCGTAAATTTCTACTGTGTTTCGCGGAGAGTATTTTTTTACTGTAAAAAAGTACCCGGAAAAATGTATTTTTTTGTCCTGGAAAACCTGGAAAAGTCCTGGATTTTTTTTTTGAGAAACGCTAGACACCCTGGTTTATCAGTATCCTGAAGTTTTGTGAGACAAGACTGAGTTTAAACAATTCGTAATTCTCAGTTTTACAACAATCGCTAATCTTAGTTTTTTTTGGTAATCTACATGGTATGCCAAATTTTTAAAAATCTTGTAAGATTTCACGATTTTCAGATTTTCTAAGCCAAAATCCGAGGGGCAGAGTACGAAAACAAATTAATATTATTGAAAGTTTCTACATGCTCGGAAATTTTTTTACGATAATGTGACAAGATTTTAAAAATTATTTGAGTTTTTGTAGGTTTATAAAAATGTGATTTTGTCCTAGACAATTTAGACTGTTCAAATTGAAAACTGTTGAGTTTTAAAAGTCTTCAATTTTAAATGATACAACTTTGAAATTGTGCAATTTAATTATTTGAATTAAAAGCTGTTCACTTTTAAATGTGTTTCAAGAACACTTTAGATCAAATGCGAGCCTCTTTTATTTTATCTAAAAAATATTTCCGCGGCAAGATGTGTTTGTATATTTTACCGTTTTCCCCCAACGAAAAAGCCCTAATAAATAATCACAAAAAAATGGAGATAGCTCTCTTCGGGTACTTATGAAATCGAACGAGAACAAAATCTCAGGACCATTCACTTGTTTTCTCAAGTGGGTGCCAAGGAGAGATGTCTGGTGTGAGGTTTTTTTTTCAGGGTAAAGCTTCCCCTAAAATCCAAAGAAACGGAAGTTTAAAAAGCCTAAAGAGCCCAAAGGGTCTATATAAATCTAAAGAATCTAAAGAACCTAAACAATAAACCATTTAAAAGTTTGAAATACATATTCTAAATCTAAAAATGAACCACATTCAAGATGGGATTATTTGAGATATAAACAAATTAAAAATGTAAAATTCAAAACTCACCATTTAATGCAAAATTTATTTTGATTCAGAAGTTGGGTATTCATTGAAAATTTTAATTTAAAAAACTATTTTCAATCCGTTTTAAATAAACTCAAAAGCTCTGAATCGAGAGATAATTTTTGAAGGCTCTTTGTAAAAATATTGTCAAGCACAATTTGCCTCAATTATTAACAGAGCGTTTTCCCATCCGAGTAACTGATGTCACAATTATGGAAATGCAAATTCAATTCCATAAATATTTCCCTTGAAATTTAATTCATTTCGCTTCTCTCTTTTCTTCTACTGAACCTGCCAAATAGTGATATTTTTCCTAACTGTTGTTACACGGGTTTGATAGAATAACAACATCTTTGACATAAACCCGTATAATGAAATAATAAAAAAGCTCCTTCAAAGCAATTTTTCTACCGCAGCAGCGGGAGTAGCAAATTGAATTCAGCTGGCGTTCTCATAAGGGATTTTTTCTTTTCCAACGCGAAGCGAAAAGAATGAATTCAGCACTGGAATAATCGAGTGGGCTAGAGTTACAGAAAGTAAGGGGTTTGAAGCCAACGATATTCCTGGTGCATAATTACCGGCTCCCGTTAAAATCCCCGTGGCGAATAACGCGCTCGTTTGAAACTTTATACCACACAGAACCAGAATCAGAAAACCCAACCCAGAAAGTGGAGACCGGGGCAAAGTGGAGACCGGGGCAAAGTGGAGAAGGGGGCAAAGTGTGGAGAACAGGCAAAGCAGTTCACGTGGTAAATGCTGCGGTATGATCCAGGGAAAGGTGTAGCCCACAATAGCCGTTTATATATCTATTAAAAATTTTAGACCACATTATGCATAATGTGTACTTATATTGGACAATTATGCAGGACAGGATATCCTACCAACCATAACTCCATTGTTCATCTTTGCACTGAAAACGAGAGCCGAAGTCATCATTTCTGCTTGGTTGATGATATGATAATAATAAGCAACATGATGAGCTGCCGTAATTGCCATGAAACAGGTTTTTTACTGAAGATTCAAGCCAAGTTATCAAGTTCAACAACACGTGAAATTATTCGGCAATGGTCATTTCATTCTTCTCTTTCAAATGCCTAAATATTGAAATACTTCTGACCAGAAAAAGACCTCGATGATGTTAAGAGGATCCTTTGTCAACTTTTCGAGAGACAAATGCTCTCCTTATCAGGAAAGACAAATCAAAAGTCAAAATCTTGGTAAAATCAAAGAAGCCAATATGTTGCAGTTGAAAGAAACCATCCTCCCGAATTCGCCTCTCCAGTTGGTTCTATGAAAAACAATGTAGTTATTAGTATTTTAAATTTGACTATGTTGGAAGGTAGTGAAGTCCATCAATAAATAATGCAGGACACATTGAAAATTGTTTAACAAAATAGATGCAAAAAAGGTGATTTTTAAAGAAGGGACAGAAAAAGCGTTCTGCTCCTTATTGATAATTAAGATTCAAATGTTCTAGATCAGGTCTTTTTCTGGTTTGTCCGAAGAATGTCATTGTTATACCTATTATACTTCTTATATTTTCCAAATAGGAAAATTAATAATCCAAACGCTCAAATAACATTTGAAATGTTACATTTCTAAAAGTTGCTCATTTCAAAACATCTTTTAAGCAATAATTAAACAGAAATAATTATCTAGAAGATGTTGATTTTATTGGTCTACTGGTCGGTTGGTTTGTTTCGTTGTTTGTATCTTCTTCCGACCGTGTTGCATGATTACCTGATGTTAATCAATATTGACCGGGTAAGAATTTCATTATAAGATGTTGGATTTTGTTATACTGGTCCATTGTTTTATATTTTTCCAACCGTGTTGTATGATTAGCTGATGGTAATTGATGTTGACCAGGTAAGAATTTAATCAGAAGATGTTAATTTTGTTCGTAACACAATTGGAACAGTATACCAACGAAATTCAATATATTGTAATTAAATTCTTACTTCAAATCAGCTAAAAATCAGCTAAAAATATTTATCTTTCGATAAATTGAGGTAATGATTTATGCTTCAATTAAGAGAAATCCTAATAGTATTCATTAGCCAACCCTTCAGATTGGAATGCATTTTCAGCTTCGTGTGTCTATTTTAAAAATTCTTTTAAGATTGAAATGAAATCTACTTTCTCATGAACCATTTTATGTACCAAAATGAGAACACAAAAAAGCTCAAAAATCCAAATTAGATTTTAAACTGCTTCCTGTTTGGCTCATTAGAGAGAAATATGTAACAAAAGAAAAAAGAGGAACAAGGAAAGATTCAACCAAAACCAACTTAGAATTAATTTAGCCAATTTAGACTTCATCGTCAGGGAATATTTATAGGAAAACTACCGGTATGGACAATAAAAACTTACGTGTTTTTCCGGTAACTTTAGATATCAAGATAGTGTAGGACTTTTCCGGTTTTTTGATGTTTTATTCAAAAATCGCCAACATGTTTCGACTCGGATTCGAGTACTTTTCATAATCCTCAAAAGGAAGATTTAATTTGTAAATAAATAATAATAATTAACATTAATAATTTTAATAAATGCTAGAGAAAGTATATCAAATTTATTTTACATTTAAAAAGACCTACATCCTGATATAATAGAAACTTATATTAATAAAATTTCCCATCATACCTGAAAATAAAAACAGAGATTAATATAAAGAGTTATCAGGTCTGAATTTCCATTCTTTATTAATTTTCTCTTTATTTCTTTTGTTTTTGGAATCTAAATATTTTTTCTTATTATTCTCAAAATCCTCTTAAGAAAAAACCGATAAAATTTTCACTTAATAAAAATTCTTTTTGTAATATAGCCAACCTAAGTTTTTGACTAATTGAATAAAATTCATTAATATTTTTTACGGGTCTCAAATGAGAAATCAATTTCTTGTTGAATATTCATCTTTTCCTTTTAAAAGTCTGTTTGTTCCTAAAACATTCGACTTTTTAGCTTAAAAGCAGAAATATTTTATTTTAAATTTGTCTTTTTTCGCTAAAAATTCATTTTTTCTTGTTGTTGACAAATAATTTTTTAAACTGAAAACTTAACTATACCACTTGTGGTTAAAAAAAGATTTTTTGTTTGTTGAAAATTGAACTATTTGGTTGAAAATTAATGTATTTTGTTAAAAAATCGTCTTTCAGTAGAAAATTATCCTTCTGGATTGAAAATTCATATTTTTGGTTTAAGAATTTAACGATTTTCTTAAAAATTAGTTTTTTGAATTGAATTTAATTCATTTTATTAATTGAAAATTTAGGGATTCTATTTTATATTGAAAACATTCGATTTTTTAGCTTGAAAACTTGACTCTTTTTTTTAAATTCATATTTTTTCGCTCAAAATTCATTTTTTGTTGTTGAAAAATAATTTTTTAAACTGAAAACTTAACTATACCACTCGTGGTGGAAAACTTATATTTTTTTGTTTTTAATTGAACTATTTGGTTGAAAATTAATTTCTTTTGTTTAAAAAAATCGTCTTTCGGTAGAAAATTATCCTTCTAGATTGAAAATTCACCTGTTTCGTTGAAAATTCATATTTTTGGTTTAAGAATTTAACGATTTTCTTAAAAATTAGTTTTTTTGGTCGAATTTAATTAATTTTATTAACTGAAAATTTAAAGATTCTGTTTTATATTTAAAACATTCGATTTTTTAGCTTGAAAACTTGACTCTTTTTTTTAAATTCGTATTTTTTCGCTTAAAATTCGTTTTTTGCTGTTTTTTAAAAGTAATTTTTCAAACTGAAAACTCAAGTGCACTTTTTGTTGAAAACTGATATTTTTAGTAGAAAATTGAACTTTTTTCTTAAAAGTTAAATTATTTTGTTGAAAATTCAACCATTTTATTAAAAGTTTAATTATTTTGTTGGAAAATCAAATATTTAGTTAAAAGTTTAATAATTTTGTTGAAAATTCAACTATTTCATTAAAGTCATCGTTTGTGGTCGAAAAGTCTTTCTTGGCTGAAAGTTCCTCTTTTATGGTTAAAAAATAACACTTTTTCTTTCAAAGTTGAACAAATATTCAAGAAAAAATATGAAATTTTGTCCAAATAGTGGATTTTTTAAACCAAAAGATGAATTTTCTATCAACAAAAAAACGAATTTTCATCTAAATAGTTTTTTTCTCAATGAAATAAATGAATTCTTAACAAAAAATAGAATAGTTACATTTTCTACTAAACAAATAATTTTTTAACGAAAAATATTACATTTTTATCAAAAAAGGTAAATTTTTCACACAAGAATGGAAAGTTTTTCCTGTCTTGGCTGAAAAATTTTTATTTGTTGAAAATTCGTCTTTTTTATTAGAAAATTTGTCTCTTTGGTAGAAAATAATAATAATAAAATAGAAATATAATATAATAAAATAGAAAATAATAAAAAATAATTTGGTAAAATAATTTCGGGATGAAAATTTATCTGTTTCGTAGAATTTTTGTTTGTTTGTTAAAAGTTTACTTAGTTTATTAAACATTCATTCTTTGGTTGCAGAATTGCAGATTCATCATTTTAGTTAAAAATTCATCTCTGGTTCAAAATTCAGCTTTTTATTTGAAATTTGTTTACTCAAAATTAATCATTCTCAGTTGAAAATATTAAATTATTCGCTTGCAAATTGGTCTATTTTGTTGAAAATTTGTCTTTTTTGGTAGAAAATTTTTTTTCTGTGTTGAAAATTCGTAGTTTTTGTTCAGAGTTCGTCTTTTTAGGTTAAAAGTTAAACTATTTGGTTAAAAATTGACTTATTTTGTTGATTTGTTGTTGTTGAAAATTCAACTCTTTGGTTTATTATTCTTAACTATTTTATTGAAAATTAGTTTTTTTTTTTAAATTTCATCTCTTTTTTATTAGAAAATTTATTCTCTTTATTAAAAATTCAGCTGCTTTAGAATCTACTAAAACTTTAATAAAAATCATCTTATTGGTTGAAAAATGAACTATTTGGTTGAAAAAACTTTATTTTTGCATGAAAATTAATTATTCAAATTAAAAATTCAACTATTTCATGTTAGGTTGAAAATCGATCGTTTTTAGTCGCCAATTCAACTATCAAATTTTTCATTAAAAATTCACGTTTTTTGGTTTAAAATTCAACATCTTGGTTGAACGCAGAACTACTTTTTTGAAAAACTCATTTTATTTGTTGAAAATTATAGTAAAGTAAAAAATATGTACATGTAATGTTTAAAGCAGAATTCAGATACTTATTTCACAACATCGAAAAATTGACAAAAATTATCCAATTGGAATGGAGGTATTTTGAACATAAATAATATTGTATTATATAAAAATTATAGTCAATATTCAATTACATGGCCTTCAGTTAAATAATCAATTTATGTACTTAATTTAAACAAATTAAAATGTAAGCTTTATGTAATTTGATATTGAAAACAATCAATCAGCTAATGATTCATTAATCATTTTTTTAATTTTCACTTTCATTTCTGAAAATTTTATTTATAAGTAACCTTTTAGAGTAATCTCTGAAAAAATTGAAACATATATACATAGATATAATTCTGAAAATTAAATTCAAATAATTATTTTGCAACATCACACACATTGGCGGAAATTACGTAATTGGAATAGAGGTATTTCAAATGTTAATAAACTGTTATTGTACAAATTATAGCCAGTATTCAATTACATAACGTTGAAGCAAATAATCAATTTATGTACTTCATTGAAACAAATAAAAATTCAATCTTTATGTAATTTAATATTGTAAAAAAATTAATCAGCTGAAAAATAATTAATCAGTTCAAAAAATAAGAAACATTAAACTACAACTTTCATCAAAACTCTCATTTCTGACAATTTGAATGATCAATAACCTTTTGAACTAATTCCAGAAAATGTAAATTTTAATAGAATCAGTTAATAATTAATTAATCAGTTCACGAACTGAGACTATTTTGTCCATTCAATCTAATCGGGTAGACTATAGTACATACAATAATATCGGCCGAAATATAACGCGCACATCATGATAAAGAATATCGTGTATTGAGAAAGTCAGGCATAACAACCATCATTATCAAACAATCATTAACAAATCATTATCGGCGATCGATAAAATGAGAAATCTACTTTTTTAATTCTGTTTAGTTTTGATTTTAAATATGTAGAGGTCACGCTATGACTTAGTACGACTCTTAGTATGATTCTGGCCCTCGAAGTGAAATATCTCATTGTCCGTGATTTGCTGTTGGCCCACATAACACATTGTTTCTTAGCATTGACCTCGAAAACCTTTGTTGCGAGTTTGCATTCCGATGAGGTACAGGGGGATTCCGATGCGGTACAGGGGGATTCCGATGAGGTACAGGGGGTCTTCACTGGTGGTGCAATATGTCGATTGTTCGGTCGACAGCTGGTGTGGATATCGTGTGTGACGTGGGTGTGTCAGTCAATTTGAGCCACACTTTGACCTACGCAACACCTGGTCACTTCCGGGCATATGGATCCTGCCACCTCCACCTCCGCCTCCACCACCCCTCAAGAGAAACACTTCCTCTCGCTGACTGGCTCCGCTCCACTCGCTAATTGATTGCTGAATAGGCACTCTCCTCTGCAATCCAGCAATCTGCATATCCGAAGAAATTCAATTTCAATTTTCCCTTTACAAAAAACTCCATTCTTTTTCAATATTTCTATCTCTCTCTTGAAAAATTCCTCAATTCAGCGAATTGAAAACTATCGGGAAACTATCGGGAAAAATAGGTTTTGATCAAATGAATTTTTGCCCAAGTGCATCTAATAATTTCTTATGGAAACCCTGGCGGAAAATTTTTAGAAAAAAATACAGAAAACTAAAACTATTTTCGAAGGAATCTATAAATAAATATTATAAATTGCAACCAAAATTACAGGAAAGTACAACTTTTTTCTATTATTGAGACGAATTTTTGATACTTTTTTTGCATTCTTTTGTACATTGTTGTATTTTATTGCAGTTTTAATTTTCTAAAAGAATTTACAACCACAAGAATCTACGGAAAAAGAATATTTGTAATCCTAGGACGGAAAAGAACTACTTTGTGACTGCAAATAAAAATTTAACTATTCTTTTTTGGATTGTAAATTTCTCTTTTAGATAAAAATTTGTTTGTTTGATCGCTAATTATTATTTTGAAAATTAATTTTTTTACCTGATAATTTAATTACTCTATTTATTATTGTAAATTCATCTTTTGTGTATAAAAATTCAATTATTTGTTTGAACATTCAAGTATTTAGTTGAAAATTAATGTATTTTTTTTATTTTCCCTTCACCGGTAGAAAATTATTGAAAATTAAACAATTTTGTTAAGAAGTTTCCTTTTTTGTTGAAAATTCAATTGTTTTGTTAAAAATTCGTATTTTTGTGTGGAATTAAACTATTTTTTATTCAAATTTAAAAATTGTTTCGGCTAAAATATCAACTATTACATTTGAGTTAATTCATCTCTTTTGGTTGAAAATTATTATACTTTGTAGGAAATTCAACAATTTAGCTAAAAAGTCATTTTTTTGGATGAAGATTCTTCCTTTTAGTTCAAAATTTATTTTTTGGGTTGAAAATTTAATTATTTTGTTAAAAAATCATTGTTTTTCTGTTGAAAATTTATTTTTAAACTGAAAATTTGACTATTTTAGTGTAAGATTCATCATTAGTTGAAAATTCAATTACTTTATTGAAAATTTATGTATTTTCTTGAAAATTCCTCTTTTTAGTTAATAAATTAGTTTTCTCGTTTAACATTAAAAGAGCACCGGAAAGTGAATATAATTATTTAACGAAAGTTATTGAAAAATAAGTTCGATTATTTTATTTGAAATCGAAATGAAATCTATTTTCTTATAAATAATTTTGATGCAAACAAAGTATGAAAAAGATTCAAAATATAATTAAACAATTGAGAAATAATTGATAACAGTCATTGAAATTAAAAAATTCGAACTCCTGAAAATAAAATTTTTTTCATTTGAAGTTATAAAAACTTAAAAATCCTTAAAAATAGAAATTCAAGCTATCATTTTCAATACTATAAATTGAAGAATGAATAAAAAAATTTATAAATTTTCAAAATTATATTCTTTTGAGCAATTTTAAGCCAGAAACATTAATTTATACATGAACATTTGTTTTGAAATGTTTTTAAATATTCTCTTAAAAATTTCTTTAGAAAATCATTCAAAACTTTTCCAGGAATCTAATAATAATTTTATTACCTTTGAACTCGAATTTTTCCTACAACTTCTTGAAAATCTTGCAAAAGTAGAAAAATTACCATAAATTCATCCAGATTCTTTTTTGAAGGTTTTGGAAATCTTATTGAATATTCTTTTTAAATTAATTTTCCAAACAAAATTATTGTTAGTTTTTCTAGGAATTTTGATACAAATTTGTTACTAATTTGAAACCTTTCAAAATGCTTTAAAAAGCCTATATAAATTTTATGTTCGACATCTTCAAAAATCTACGTTGTGTTTGAAAATGTTTTTAAAACTTTTCACGTTTTAAATTATTTTGGAATCTTTTTAAAACTTCTAAATATATTTTAAACTTACTCGATTATTTTCTAAATTAATAATTGTTCAATTGTTGTTTATAATTAAAAATGTTTTGAAATCTTTTTAAAGATTCTCTTAAAATTAATTTTTCAAAATAAAAAATCATTTCAAATTTTCCCAGCAAAGTTAAGAAAATTTTTTTATTTTCTCAATACTTTTAATAATCCTTGAAAACGTTTAAAATTTAATTTCGAAATCTTTACAAATCTAAGTCTGTAAAATATTGCTAAAAATTCGAAAAAAACCTTAACTAATTAAAAAATTAAAAATTAAATGGGTTAAAAATGGAATATTTCAGATTGAAACAATATTTTGAATAATAAATATAGAATTTTTAATTAAATAAGAGCTTTCAATTTTTCTAATTATTTTTAAATTCAGAATAGTTTATAATGTTTCAACGAACATTAAGATTTGTTTAACTACTAATTTTTAGTTAAAAATTTATGTTTTTAGATCAAAATTGAATTATTTGGTTCAAAGTCCAAATTTTTTAGTTGAAAATTCAAGTGCTTGGTTCAAAATTCATGTATTTAGTTGTTAATTCATTTTTTTGTTTAAATTAATCTTCTTGGTTGGAGAATCAACTTTATATTTAAAAATTTAAATCTTTGGTTGAATGTTTCCCTCTTTTCTTAAAATTTTTTGTTTAAAGATTAATCTTTTTAGTTGAAAATTTAAATATTTTGCTAAAAATGAGTTTTTTTTTGCTAAGAATTTTTTCGTTGAAAATTCAAATGTTTGAGTTTAAAATTCCGCTGTTTTGTAGAAAATTAGTTTTTTAGACTTGAAACTTCAACAGTTTGGTCGAAAGCAAACTATTTGTGAAAAATTAAATTTTCGTTGAAAATTTTTATTTTTCTTTGAAAATTAAACTACTTGGTTTGAAGTTGTGCTGCTTTGTAAAAAATTAATTTTTTGTTGTTGAAAATTCATTATGAAAAATCAACTAAACTAAATTCGACTAGTTGACAATTTGTTTTTTTTGTTTGTTAAAAATTTGTTTTTATAACTTAAAATTTAACAATTCCATTTTTTTGTTGGAAAGTTTATTTAATCTATTTGGTTGGGGATTCAACTATTTTGTTCATTTGGTTGAAATTCAAATTATTTGTTTGTTTTTTTTGTTAAAAATTTGTTTTTATAACTTGAATTCATTTAATTTCATTCTATGTTGAAAATTTATCTCTTTTCGTTGACAGTTGAAATATTCGACTGAAAATTAATCTTCTCGGTTAAAAATTTATATTATTTTCAGCTGAAAATTATTTTCTTTCATTGAAAATTTAACTATTTTATTCTCAGTTGAAAATTCATGTTTTTAAATCAAAATTAAAGTATTTGGTTGAAAGTTAATTTTTTTCATTTGAAAATTCAAGTGCTTGGTTGAAAATTCATGTATTTAGTCGATAATTCATCTTTTTTTTTTTGTAGAAAATTAATCTTCTTGGTTAAAGAATCAACTTTATAGTTGAAAATTCAAATCTTTGGTTGAACCTTGAACTCTTTTTAGAAATTTTCGTTTAAATATTAATCATTTCAGTAAAAAAATTATTTGTGGTTGAAAATTTAACTATTTTGCTAAAATTTTTTTTTTTTTTTTGGTTAAAAATTTGTTTGCTGAAAATTCATATTTGGTTGAGGATTCAACTATTTTGTTAGAAATGAGTTCTTTCTTCGTTGGATTCAACTGGTTAATAATTCTTTTTTTGTTGAAAATTATTTGTTTTTTTCAATTCAGAATTCAACGATTTCATTTTTTTTGAAAATTTATCTTTTTTAGTTGACAGTTCAACTATTCGATTGAAAATTAATCTTCTATTATCATCAGAGAATAACATGAATTTTTAACGTCTTTTCAGACTAGATGGAGCTATGAATTAAACATTATTTTAATTAATTTTTTCTGAAAAAAATATCTCCTTTCGCTCCGCTGGGAATCGAACCACAGAACTTCCGATTGCTGAAAAATTTTTATTTGTACCACCTAGAAAAATGATGCCTCTCTCGATCTCTCTAGTAGCTTAATGGAAAAGCACACGACCGGCAATCGGAAGTTTTGTAGTTCGATTCCCAGTGGAGTGAAAGGAGTTTTTTTCAGAAAAAATTAATTTAATTAATAATTTTGCTGGCATATTGTTTATTTCGTTGAAACTTCAACTATTTTGTTAAATTAATCTTTTTTGGCCCAGGATTCAACCGTTGTCAATTTTTAAAGCAGGTAATGGACAATTTGGTTATGGTATCAAGGCAAGAAAAATTGAAACAGGTGGGAACAGCGACCAAGCAACGGCGCTATCTCCTCGATACCTGAGATAATAAAACAAGAATTCAACGATAAAATTTGGACAACCACCACAAAATGCTCCTGTTACGATTCCTAAAAAACAAAATGCTAAAATTTGTTTCTTTGGAGAAAAATAAAAAAGAGGAAAGAAAAATGAGAAGGCAACCAACCAAATCCTCTTCCTCTCTTTTTTATTTCTTTCGTCTTTTTTATTTTCATTATTATCAAATCACAATAAAAAGAATGCAAAGTATTTACCAACGT